>JAAKBH010000823.1:0-97486 GCA_019776075.1 Amaranthus palmeri
TGTGGTAAGGGCATTGAGGTATGAACCTAGAATTCTCCGTGAATGCCTCCAAGTGTAAGAGAGGACATTAGTTCCTTAACCCGCAAAATGGAGCTTCCTTTACCATTCTTGTGTTTTGTGGGTCTATTCGGAAGTTTGGTGGGGCATTCGGTAGCACCACGGCCTCTTGAAATTCTCTTGACCCCGGGGCCCCAAATTGCCCAAAGAGTGGTTGATTGTCGGCCATTGATGGAGGTGGGTTGGGTCTAGACGATTGACGTGGAGTAGGAGGAGGAGATCGTCTAGTGACCCTTCGTATCTCAGGATTATATGGAACAAGTTACAGCTGTGATCTCCTTGTGCTACAGCTCATGCAAACAACACTAGAAACCAAGTGTAAGCACTGACAAGCAAAAATTATTTGAACAAAAACTAAAGAAAACAATAAAATGGACTACACAAGCACAAAACCTAACTATAACGCCTTGCTCCCCGGCAACGGCGCCATTTTGATAACGGGTTTTCAACACGTCGTTTAACGCTAGAAGCCTTGGTTAATCAAACACATTTATAACACCCTAAATACAACTATAGCGAGTATAGAGGTAAGTTGGGGATCGAACCACAGAGAACAAGGGCAAAGAAGATTAAGCGCTATATGTAGGGAAGTAGTGGTGTGTATATAAAGGAGGGTGTTTTAAACTAAACTAAGGAAAGCGATAAACAAAGTTGATAAAAGCAATAGGAAACAAACGGGGTTGGTGAGGATTCACCCTAGGTTGATACTATGTTCTCATTTAAAGCTAGGTCAAGGGAGATCGAGCGTGACTCAATCGAGACACTCAAGATGGCGTGGGGAAGTTGATGACCTATAGTCAATGCGAACGACCCATAATCGCCCTATGTCTCACAAGGGAGTGGCAGGACAAGATATGCATCGAATATCAATCAAAGAAACCACAACAACCTCAACCCTAATCTAGCATATGAACAACATTCACCAAACCTAGGGTTTGACCAAACCAAAACCCCTAAGAAATCTACTCTAGCATATTTAAACTAACTACAACTAAGAACAAGTAAGAAAACATGATTGAAAGCATTAGGGCAAGAAGGAAATCAACAATAATGAAAGATAGAACAATAACTCTAACTAGCAACTACAGTAGAAAGCATTAAGTACAACAATAACAAGATTGAAAAGTAAATGAACAAGATTCAAAGCAATAAATGAAGCATCAAAGGAGAAAGCATTAAATGACATAAATGAAATATAAACAAAAGCAATAAAGAGTGAAAGGAAGATAAACCTACATAAACTTAAATGCTTGAATGAAAGGAAATGAAATACAAGACTTGAAATGTAAAGGAAAGCAATAAATCTCTAATCTAGGGCAAGGAATTGAAATGAAAGCAATAAAATGATGTTTAATAGAAGAGGGTTTCTATCTACTAAAGCATAACCCTAACATTCAGATTTGAGGGTTTTTATAGGCTATACAAGAGGAGGGACAAAAGCCCTAAAGAATCCTACGTGGCAAAGCATCGAAGAAAAACGAATTCGCTGATTTTAACTCAGATTCGACCGAATCCCATACAGCCTTCGCCCGAATGGGCCCATTTGACTGAATGGGACCCCATTCGGTATTTCCAGAATTCTTGCAAATTCATCACAAGGGCCTTCATCTTGCATTCGCCCGAATCTCACATTGGCTTCGCCCGAATGTATAAATTCGCCCGAATGGGCTTTGAATTCGGGTAAAACAGTGGGTGTGGAGTGCTTTTGGGGCTGCAGCTTGGAGGTTCGCCCGAATTGGCTCTAGCTTCGATCGAATGTGGGCCTCCTAGGCACTTTGCTTCTTCAATTAAGGTTCAAACGACTTCCAGCCTTTGCGATATCTTCGGGGATGACCCGAAACACTTGTGAGCGCCTTGAAACACGTGCATTTCCTTCGACTTTGATGTCTAAGCCTCGAACTTGATTCGAATTACCTCAAAACCTCCCGAAAACACCTGAAATGATCTCTAAACACCATGGAGAAAAGAACAAGGTAAAATCCAGTGTATAACGCATAAAACCAATGTAAAACCTCAAGATACGACACCAAAGTAGGGCTATAAATGTGCTCTAAATCGAGCACATCACTACCCAAAATATTTTTTCTTAAAAAAGTGTATTTTAAAAATTTAAGGTTTCAAAATTGACTTTCTTCTTGCTATTATTATTCATTAAGAAATAAAATTTAATCAAAACTTAGAGTTTTCATATTTAACTACTTAAAATTTAGGAGGGAAAATATTATATATAAAAGTGACATGTGTATATTCTTTTATCGTTTTAGTAGAATGTATGATATATTCACAAGATATGCAAAGTACATTTCAAAACTTGATTTGTTTGAGGCCTAGACACGGAACTGAAATGGATATGAATGTTGAATTTATAGCAATACTCCATTGTGTTCTTGCTAATAAATAGTCGTCCATTGTCTATAATGATGACACGGGGTATGTTGTACCTTGTTATTATGTTCCGCCAAATGAAATGACAGACCTGCTTGTCTGTGATAAAGCTTAGGGCTTCTGCTTCCACTTATTTTGAGAAATAGTCGATGGCTATAACGATGAACTTTCTTTGCCCCTTGGCAGGTGGGAAAGGGCCAAGGAGATCCATCCCCCGCTTGTCAAAAGGCAATATAGCTTAAATGGTTGAGAGATAGTTAGATGGCTTCTTGTCTACCTTAAAGAAGTATTAGTACTTGTTATAGCATGATGTGAGCCAACGTGAATTTATCGAATTGTTTTACTAATTCCATTACATGTTGCAGATACATTTTCATGCTTTTGTCTTTGACTTCGAAATCCCCATGGACTTGCCCTACTATCAATTGGGAATAAGAGAGTGTGGATAACACCTTGGCCCCAGCTTCATAGCATGTTTTAAGCCCCAAGAGAAGTGCCTTAAACTCTGCTTCATTATTTGATGCTGCGAACTCGAATTTGACGGCCCTTTCCCTGCAAACTCCGGTAGATGATATGAAGAGCAGGCTGGCTCCACTAGTGATTTGGTGGAGGACCCATCTACATATAACTTCCACTCTTGATTGGGTTTAGGAGAGATTGGAATGGTACTTTCTGCGATGAAATCAACCAAGGCTTGGGCTTTTATTACAGTTCGCGGCTCGTATTTTATTCCAAAATCCGCCAATCGGTTGGCCCAATCAGTGACACAGCTTGATTAGTTCTTTCCTTCTAGGATCTTTTTCAGAGGTTGGTTGGTCCTTGCTACAATCTGGTGTGATTAGAAGTAAGGTTTCAGCTTCCTACTCGCCATCACCACCGCAAACAAGACTTTCTCCACCTCTGTGTAATTTCCCTTCGAGCCGCGGAAAGCATGACTGATGTAATAGACGGAGAGCTGTTTCTTTTCCCTCTTCTCGATTAACACCCCTGACAAATAATATTCGAATACAAAAACATATAATACTAGGGTCTCTCCATCGCTACGTGATACCAATTTTGGAAGAGAGGCCAAGTACTCCTTTAGTTGATTAAAGGATTTCTCGTCCTATGTCAACTCGAACTTTGATTGCTTGAGTGTTTTGAAGAAGGGGGAGCACTTATCTGCTGACTTAGACATGAACCTCCACAATGCAGCCACACAGCCGGTTAGTCTTTAGACTTCTTTCACCGAGGTGGGTAACTTCATGTCGATTATTGCTCGGATCTTATCTGGATTGGTTTCTATGCCCCTTTCATCTACTAGGAAACCGACACATTATCCCCTAGTGATGACCCAAATACACACTTATCAGGATTAATTCGCATTTGGTGGTTACGTAGGGTTATGAATGTTTCCCTAAAATATGCGGCATGTTTAGAGGCGTACTTGCTCTTGGTGATCATATCGTCTACATAAACCTCCAAATTCTGGCCTATTTGGGACTGCAAGGCAAGACCTTGTTGACCAAGCCAAAGGGCATGACCTTGTAACAATATACTCCGGCATTTGTAATAAAAGTTGTGTAAGGCTAATCTTCTTGGGCTAAAGGGACTTGATGGTAACCTGCATTAGCAACCATGAAGTTGTGTAAGACTGATCTTCTTTGTTTGGAGAGAACTTCCATAATAGTTTCTTGTTTAAGGGTGTTGATGAGGCATTGACGAGCCGTTATTTGATCGCCTTTGAGTACACCCACTTGGCCATGTTCTTGTTCGAATTGGAGTAACAATTGATGTGGGAGGATTACTGCTTTGAGTTTATTGATGAGGGGGAGCCCCATGATGGCATTGTAGGGGAACTTTAGATCTACCACGGTGAACCGAATGGGCACTGTTTTGCAGTGGTCTCTTTCCCCAACTCGTACTCGGAGCGTGATAGTGCCCAAAGGAATGACTTGATTGCCTCTAAACCCAATTAATGGTTTGTCTAGAGGTTGAAGGTGTTTTTCTTCGAATTTCATTTGCTTTAGGCATTCCATGGTGATGACATTAGTAGTGCACCCGGTATCTACTAATACCGGCTTCACTTTCATGTGCCCGATCTTGATACCACTAGTGGGTCCGTGTGAGGTTGCTGCAATGGCTGAGAGGTAGTGGCATCAAATTTCATAACGGGGCCCGACGCTTTAGTTTTCGGTGGTCCCTTGAGTAAGGTTTGAACACTATTTCTAGCAGCACGGATAGTGGGATAGTCTTCATAATATCCTCCACATATCATGTTGTTGAGTGTTAAAATTTTCCCTCTTAGTTTCCTCCCTCCTAGGAGATCTTTGACTCGGATTCCATGTTTGTCTTTCCGCATCATTCCTGGCGCCATATTCTTTCTTGATCTTGAATCAGAAGGGGTAGTAGTGGGAGGAGGAACCGGTAACTCGTCCCTAATATCAAAGAACATAACTTTTCTATTTCTATTCAAAAGGGGATCATTACCTCTATCCAGCAGATTGTGCGTTCTTGGCCCCTCTTCTGCGGCATAAACATGTTTGGGTCGAGGAGATCCCAGATCCGATGAGGGATCGGGACGTCGTAGCAAATCGTTCATTTCCCTCCTTGAATATTCCTCTCTATTTTTGGAGGATTGGTGGGACGGAAAAGGGTCTTTCCTATTAGATTTTTTTTTGGGGTCATGTGCTTGACATATCTCAGAAGCGGTGACATAACTTTGACATTGCTTCCTCCGCATATGTCTTCACTTGACTCTCTACCAATTGGAACTTCAGCTTTTGAGCTTTCATGCCGTTGATCAAGGCATTCAAAGCAAGCGACTATTCCAACTCCGTAAATCTGGCACAGCCTTGTGGAGTTTCTTTAGGTACGAGGATATGGACTCCCCTTCAAGTTTTGTTGTACTGAGAAAGTGGAAGTTTGATTTTTCTTGTCTCTGGGAAGCTACGAAGTGACATGAAACTTGTCTTCGAGTTGAGCAAAGGTATGGATACTTGGTGTGGGAAGTAAAGTATACAATGTCAACGCAACTCCTGAGAGAGTGGTAGGGAAGAATTTGCACAATAGTGAAGGTTCAGAGGTATATAGCAGCATCGGATTCTTGTATATGCCATTATATGCTTTTCTAGGCAAGTAGTGTACGCCATAAAAATCCACCATATTTGGAACTTTGATTTTCGCGGGATTCGGAGTTGCCAAGATTTCAACGGAAAGCGGGGAGTTTATCAACATAGTGGTCTATAGAGGACCTCCTCGGTTAAACTCTTCTTGCTGCTTTGCAATCGGATTCATGTGGTGAATGGAATCAGTGAAGGAGGTTTTTTTCCTTTCTTCCTGTTTTCTAATCTACCAAGGATTGAACGCTTTTCAATATTTTTTGCCTTTTATTCTTTAGTAAAGTGCGGGCATCATGGGAGGTGGTTTTAGATTCCCCTTCTTGGGAGTTTCCTCTGCTAAAGCATTGGTGAGTCTTGGACATCTCATGCCTCCTCCTGTTTCTCCTGCTGGAGCGTGACATCTCGGTGTTCTTACTTTTGGATGCCGAGTGGCTTAAGTTATTCTGGATGGGATTCATTTGGTCTTGGAGGTTTATTATTTGATTGGCCATGTCACCATGGTTCGTTGTTGAGTAGGGTTATTGGTATTTATGACAGTGCGAAGTTGTTCTGCAAAGGCAACGGTAAGGTTTTGTGCTTGTATATCTAGATCACGACGGGTCACGACTTGATTATTGGTCTGACCTGCAGAAGTGTCTGTATCTGTACTATGCACTGTTGGGTTTGTGTTGGATTTCTTTTGGGAGCCATGACTTTTTGTTCGATCAGTGATAACTAATCTCCCCACAGACGGCGCCAAACTGTTTCGGTAGAGAAACTTGAATCAATAAGAGACCTTGTGAACACCTGAAGATGAAGTGTTGTTGAAGCTGAATTGCGTAGATGAACGATTTCGCTTCTTGTACTTATGATCCTGCACAGAATAAGTTAGCCTTGCCCGGGGGGTGATCTCCCGAAAAACCCCTTCGATGCTTAAGTCAGAATGGGGATAGGAGATCAAAGGATGAAAAAGTGAATGAGTATGAGTTATTAGAGAAATGGTGGTTGGTGAGAGATGAAAGTATTAAGGTTGTATGTTTTTGCAGAGAATTCTTGGTAGTGTCTGATGAACTTGCCTTTAATGAACTCAGGAGAAGATATTTATAATAATCAATAAAGGGATAAGGTGGCAGATAATTAAGGAGATTATGGGTGATAGGCGAGTGGTAGCAATTCTTAAATTTTTTTCCACAAAATATCATGAATTTAAGAATTGCCTTTTATTGAAATCATCTAATTTCTCCTAAATTCTCATAATAAGTACCTCATACTTTTATACTATAATATTTTAGATATCCTAAGCTTTCCATTGATACCTTACACACACATATACAAGCTCTATGAGTCCCTCATCCTTAAGCAAGCATTCACAATTTGTTGTTCTTTTTGGTCACTTGTATACATGAACACAAGGGTATTTAAGAATTGCTACCACTCGCCTTTCTCTATAGTTGGTGCGTACCATGTAGAATTTCCTTATTGAAATTAAACAAGGGTATTTGTGTCCTTTAACTATTTAACGGCTACATAACGTTTTTTGCATTATATTGTTACGGTAGTGAGTTTTCAAAGAGTTGAGTGCTATTTTGTGGAAAAAGTTTAAGAACGGCTACCACTCGTCTTTACCTATAGTTGGTGCTTACCATGTAGAATTTCCCAAAAATTTAAACTCTCATTATATTCGGCACTTAAGGATAAATAACTAAATAAGTTACTAGCACTAATCCATACTCAAGGCTATTTATGCTAAGATTAAAAGAGATTAAAAAAACAGGTCTATTACAATGCTTATACAGCAACTCATTTCAGCTATACTAAAAAAATGGCTAAGTGAAGGATCTTCGATTATGTTTATTCAACAAGATATTGCAAGGGTTCACATCACAAACGATGACCCAATTTGGCAACAACACAATAGGCAAGGGAGTTTAACATTCATTCTTCCTCAACAACCTCCAAATAGTTCAGATTGTAATATTCTAGACTTGGGTTTCTTTAGTAGCATACAATCACTTATGCATAAAAAGATGCCCAAAAATATGAAATCACAGTAGTTGAAGATGCCTTCAGAAAAGACCTTAACTCATGTGTGGATCTCATCACAACACCATTTAAATGAGATTCTAAAGGTTAAGGGTTGTAATGACTACATACAACCACACTTTGGAAAGAAGGTACAAGAAAACAATGGCAGGTTAAGGATTCAAGTAAGAATACCAACACAATTGGTTAGAGACGATGTTGCTTTTCTTAACCCAAACAGAGATCAGCAACAAACACAAACACTAACAGTGAATGAGGATGCTGCACAAACATCACTAATCATTAATGAAGCATATGATGAAGCAATTGAAGAAACTCAACTACTCAAGGATGATAAACTTCACAACCCCTCAGTTTATTTTTGTTTAAATCATCATTAAAAATGTGACTTTTAAAACTTAGGAGCAACAAATTGTCAACCACAATTCCTATCAATGATTAATGGGCTGGTTAGTCATTTCATTAATTTACATAATTTCAGAAAAAAAAGGCCCCTAATTCATCATGGAGGTTATGAATCCTCTTAGATTATAATTGTTCATCAACAAATGAAGTAACTAAACATGCTAAAAGGTCAAGTGATTTGTGTAGGTTAACATATGCTACTCATCCAAGTAATTAAAGTTATTTTTTCAGAATTAGGAGGTCAATAATCCTCAACAATTGACATCATAGGGGCTTGTACACAAAAATAAACCCATGAAGAAGGTATCCCTGAACATCAACATAAACTAGAAGAACATCAACATAAACATAAACTAGAAGAACATCAATAGAAGAACAGAACATCAACAAATTTCAGCAAACATAAATAAAAGATCAACATAAACTAGCAGCAACACAAAAACCAGCACCAAAATGTCAAATATCATTATAAGAAACGTAAAACAGAACAACCTTACAATCATCAAACACGTTTTTTAGGGTTTAATTTAGCCCTAGAAGTAATAACAGCTTCAGGAGTGTCAGGGACTACCAAATCAAGTTGATCTTCTTTTACATTAGGTGGACTTGAGGGATTTATTTCAGATGAACATTCAACAATTGTTGGTGGTGGTTCCTTTTCAACAAAAGGAGAAGAAGGTGGAGATTCATGATACATAGATGTGGCATCATCTTCAATGGACTTGTGATATGCCTCAAGATCCTTTTTTGACCACTTCAAATCTTCATTTAAGTAAGAATGTGAAAGACCAATATGAAGGGAACAAGAACAAAATTCATCATACTCAAAGAGACCATCATAAACATATGAAGGAATTTAACAGTCACTCTTAGATTCGCTGTTTTCCACCGCAAAAATTAAAGCTTCAAGAAGAAGGTAATGGCGGATTCCAGAACAAGGGGCATGCAACTTCGAAACTTTGCCAAAAATAAGAAAACGAACCTCAAAATATTGAGAATAAACCGATTTGTAATTTGATGCAGTTAAAATAACTAACATGAACAATAAACAAGGGGATGGGGGCAATTGAAGCCATTTAAATGGTTTTTTGAAGACAAAGAGAAAATACCATGTAAAAGGAGGAGGGGGATGAGTGATTAATAGGGGGTAATAATGACATACACGACATCAATAAACAATTTAGAATCCAAAGATAGTACCAATAGCAAAAAGAGGAAGGGGGATTTGAGGGGTAATAGTGGGAAGAATAACTTTCCAAAAATAGAAAGTATTTTAAAATAGAAAAACTTATAAAACTACCCGTTATAGTAAGATGGAAAAACTTAAAAGAACGGAGGGAGTACTAATTTATTTCAATTGAGTCAACATAAAATTAAGTTGTTAGTCAATTTTTTAATTGATGATAAGATTTCCTCTACTTAATGCAATATAATTAGAATGCAAATCAATTAGTGATTATTACTTTGTTGTTTTTACTTGTTTCTCTGTTAATTAAAATTAGATAACTATCAATTTTCATCTAATTTGATTAAAAGTAGTTAAAAAAATATTGATCATTAATTATTAAGTCTAAATATATGAAACCATGTATTTATAACATTTAATTTATTAATATATTAATCATTTTATTAGATTAACTAATAAAATGATTGAATATGAGTCAATCATACTTTTATGTTAGGTTCAGATTTACAATAGTTCGATTAAAAATTCGTTAGGGCTAAGTCGATTTTAGCCAGATTGAGTTCGATTTCGAGCTTGATTCGGTTCAGATATGACTCAGGTAGGTCCACTATTAGGTTCGGATAATGTCGGGTTACAGTTATAACTTATAAGTCGATTACAGAAAACTTGAAAAGGGAATTTTTTTTTGGGTCAATTTACTTCGATTTTGGTTTGATTTTTGAGTCTAATCTCGTTTGACAAGCTCTAGTAACCCTTATCTTCAGGGAAAAAAAAAGCACGGCAGAAACTGTAGCGATCTTTGTTCACTTAGGTGTGACGATACCTCACCATTTTTAACACCCAACCGTCAAACGACAAACCACAAAAGATATCACCCTTTGGCCTTTATCGTTGTGGTCCGGTGGAGGAGAAGAAGGATTCAAAAGTAATAGGGTTTTGTTTCGATCCCAAATTCGATCGCATTCAATCAAATGTAATGGCTCAAAGTGGGAAATTGATGCCGAATTTGGACCAGAATAGTACAAAGCTGCTCAATCTCACTGTTCTTCAGCGAATCGATCCATCCGTTGAAGAAATTCTCATTACTGCGGCTCATGTTACATTTTATGAGTTTAACATCGAACTTAGCCAATGGGTTTTTTTCTCTCACTCTCATTTTCGTTTCTTTTTCTCTTGGTTTTTCCTTTTCTTCTCGCCCTTTTGATGACTCAAATTTTATCTGACTTTATATGTAATGTCTCTTTCTAGAGTCGCAAGGACGTTGAAGGTTCTCTTTTCGTAGTAAAAAGGTTAACTATTTTGTTCTTGTTTTTAATTTATTTCATTTGCATTGAAAAAATTGCTAATTTGGTTCCCGTTCTTTTTGTTATTTTACCAGGAACAAACAGCCTCGATTTCAATTTATTGTCATGAATAGACGAAACACAGGTTAGAATTCTTTTCAAAATGTTCCATGCATTTAGTTCAAATTAGGTAACTTGAGAGTTTAAGTAAATGTTTAATCTTTCATAAAGCTATGCATTTTGTGATGCAAACAATGAAAGGGCTTAGTGAGCTTTCGGACTTCGACAAGTAGTCTATAGTTGGGATTAAGGCTTTGATATTTTTGTGCTATGTATGGTTGTATTTTGAGAAAGGTTTTTTCAATATCTACATCTTTGTTTTTGTCTGGTTTGTCTTTAGCTTGTAACCCATGACACACCAATGTATTATAGGAGCTTTTAAGAACTTGGCTTCAGATGCTTGTAATGGTTTTTATATGAGGAAGGCATCCACTCAAGATACAAAAAAAAATTTGTTTGAAGATTTTTGAGAAATGGGCAAATCTCATGTACAAAAACTAGTTTAATTAGTGTTGCTTTGTATGAGAAGGTGGCTTGTGCTCTAGGGAATCTTTTAGGCTCTTTAGATGATTATTCTACAAAGACAAAAGAGTTTGATGAAACTTTGATGTTTCTATGTGGTGGAAGTGTTGAAATATTATTTTGTTTTGATTTAGAGAATGAGAAGGCATACATGAAAATTCTAGAAAGGTGTATAATTTGTGGAAATTGGTTACACGATCAAGGTGAGTGCCACTGAGGTTATAGGAAAATTTTCAACTAGCTTTACTTCCGTTAGACCATATTATTATTTGGGACATTCCAAGGAGAATGTTGATGAGGAAGATTTGCATAGTTGAGATGTATATGTTAAAATGCAAGGATGGAGATATTTTAAAAGATAAAATTCAAAATCAAGACGTATAAAAGGCTCCTGCAGTCATTGTTAAAGATGAAAGGAGAGAAAATTTCCAATGTTAGTTTGGTTGTGCAAAGAAGATCTAGTAAAGTACTAGTTATAAGAGAGTAGAATGTTGGAAGATGGGGAGGTAGGTCGAATATGACATAAAGTAGAAAGATTTGTATGAGAATATGATAATAGATTGGTAGAATGTTATTAGTTGAAGATTTAGATATCATCATTACTATTAGATGGGAAAACATATTTTTTGGTAGCGAAAAATTCTCATTTTTTTTAATTTTGTTCATATAACGAACCCCTTAAGATTGCAAGTAAATTTTTGGTAATGTTGTGGCTTTAAAATTTCCACCATGGTGCCAAGGGTTCCTATAGCCTAAGCACGAAGTGTAAGGCAAATCACGATTTTTTTAAGGAAAGTTGCACTTTTTTAAAATATTAATTTATATACGTTTTTTAGTTTTTGTGGTAAATTACCAAATTAAAGTTATATAGGAAAATGTTCAAATCAATTTATTATTCATATTTTAGAGTTTGAAAAAGAAAAATAAGTTAATTATAATATCAAAATGTTTAGTTGAAGGTGGAAACTTAAGTACAATAACACAAAGATAATCAACTTAGAATACAAAGGTTAAAAGAAAGAAAAGTAATAATTATTAAGGATTATTTTAAAAAACTAAAAGATGAGGTTTGTTCACGAGTAAGGGAGTGGGGCACTTAGCTTCTAGTTCACATGCCTACATTAGTAATGAGTGATGCGTAGGAGTGAGGTACATTCATAGTTTTAAGAGGCGCGAGGTGAACCGAGGCGCAAAAGATCCTTTTATTTTAGGCGCAAAACGTTAAGCGATGACATGTGTTTTTTGTATGCGAGGCGCACAATTTCGCAAAAAAGGTCCAAAATCAAATTTAAAACATTTCATATTCAAAGCAACATGAAATTCATACTACAATAACGTAATAGTGAGATAAACACTACTTTAGCGCGTAAAGTAATACGATAAGGCGATAACACTGTCTTGAGTTAACAAAAATAAAAGCTAAATCATAGAGAAAGTTAAAGAAAACAAAAAGTGGTTCTTGATACTTAAATTATTTCGTGGCATACGTAAACAAACACTAAAAATCTAAATCAGTATTATCTTCTTGATAAACATCCTCGCTATCTGTTGTCTAGTATTCATCATAACTAATATCCTTTTCTTCCTTATCACCATCTTCCACTAAAAAAAGTTTAAAAAGGAAAAAATAAGCAACAATATATATTAAATAAAGCAACAATCCATACTTCTTTATTAAATAAATCAAAACAAAGAGGAGATAGAATCAGGGAAATAGAGAGAGACCAAAAGAGAGAGAATGCAAAAAAGAAGAAAATATCGAAATAGAAAGAAAACAAGCACGAAGAAGGCATAAGACATTACCTAGGCAGTGGAGATGTCAACCAGTAGAGGAGAGAAGATCAGGATTTGATGGCAGCATTTTAAGCAATAACCTTTACTCTCATGTTTCTCGCTCCTCTATAGCTTTAGGGCAAGAAAGAGGGTATACTTTTGCCTTCCATACATTAAAAAACTAAAAATTAAAGGTTATTTAGTAATATTAAGCAAAGATATTCTTTTAAAAATCAGATCTGGCATACAGAAGGTGCAAATTGTGTGCGCCAAATTGCGTGGAGGCGCACGGGGTGCCAAAAAGGTATGCCTTTGAAGAGCCTCCTTCTTGTGCCTAGAATCAAGGAGAAGTTTAAGTGATTGCCACTTGGCGCCTCGCGCCTAGGCGCACCTCAGGCGCGCTTTTTAATACCTAAGGCACATTGCATTTTGCATGTAAAGAGAAAACAAGAAGATCAAACAAAGAGTAGAAAAAGAAATCCAGAGAAGTTCAAAAAATGGAAGGAGACTTGGAAGAACTATTGCAGCGATCACTTCTTATATACGGTCGACCAATATGGCTACCCAAATTTTTATTTTACGTTTTTCCTTGTATTATTGTAAAATTTGTCAATATAATCCACATACTTGATAGATTCTACTCTAATTGGTGTATTAAACTCACGGTAAGGTTCAATTTGTATAAAAATCTTATTTTTTTCAAGAAGTTTTACAAATTTTAGCTAGAGATCTCATCTCAATCATGGCTCTTTCATTTAAGAGGGTTACTGCAAATAGTTGCTTCATTTAGCTATATGGTTTAAGCTTTGGAATTGTAGCATTATTGCTGTTGAGCAGTTGTAGGATGCAATTTGGTTTCGTTTGGGTATATGTTGTTATTTTACTTAAGAAACAAAAGGCCTTTTTAAATAACATAATCAACAAAGCTCTATGATTAAAGTTTTTGTCCAATAACAATTTGTTAATTTCTTGTGTGTAATGCTCATAGACTTGGACATATTTTGTTCATTACACTTAATTCACAATCTTGTACCAATAGAAGGTTTTGGGATTCTCAGTTGAGTAAAGGGCAAGTTTTCTAGTTCCAATATAGGAAAAGATGATGAAACTACTCAAGTGATACCCCAGTGAAAATAAACGGCCGAGTCAACTTGCTACAACCGTTTTGGAACGATTTTTATAGTAAACTAACCGTTTGTTTTCCGTTTTTTTATTTTGTAAGAATGTATTTTTGACCGTTTTAATCGTATTAAAGAAATATTGAATTCAAGACAAAAAAACGAAAAAAAAAACAACTTATAAACCAGATAGGTCCACCACTAAAGCTCCTTCTTGATCTTGTTGTCGCTGTAGAACAGATTCCTTCAATCAAGATGATCTACATAAAGTAGTTTGGAATATTTTGTTTTTTCTTTGAATCTCTGCTATAAAATGGGTGGGTGAAATTCTATGAAAGAGGGTAAGAATGTTCTTTTTTTACAATATTATAATCTTTTTTACCTTTCTTTTTACTGCTAAAGACTCTTTTTACAATGTTAGATCATGTAATAGGTTGTACCTATACTTTACCTTTGTTTCTTTGTTATTGTGACTACAAAACACTATAATTTCAAGTTCCAATTTTCTAGACCCAAGATAATTAATTAATGAAAACAAATTCCAAATTTCACCAACTTTGGGACAATTCATCATACAGATTATTGTAAATTAGCATCAGAATCACCAATTATCTTCACAAAATTGACAAATTGCTCGCCCACAAAAAATCAATACACAAGAAAATATCAATCAGATAGCCAGGTACTACCATAAGAGTTATTATAGAAGTTTCATGAAAAAGTATTAATTATAAAATTGTTTCCAGTTACTCTTTATTATACAATTATAAGCTATTTACTGTGATTAATTATCACAAAAGTCATAATTAAAAGAAAAAAATTGTCATAAAAGTAATAAAAAACCTATTGCGACATTCGTGATTCGGTCCGCGACAACCGTATTCGTAAGCGACCATTACTAAAATCACCCCCAAAACCGTATTTTTTTCACCATGGTGATAGGCTCATTGGTAAATCTTATAAGTAGTTGATGATTCTTAAATGTTCTTGATGAATCCTTTATCCCAGTATTATATGGTACTATTGAGTGCGTGTAGGCCTCCTTGAATGGCCAACACCTTTTATTTTAGCAATTAAGTAGTTTATGCTACTAGATATTTGGCAAATAATCTATTTAAAATCTAAACTTAAGTCTTGGCATATGTAAAACAACTCTAGTTACAATTTAATGAGTGAAGATTTTTGTGCCTACCCTAGCTAGTGCAATTTTTCTTCCATTAGATATGATGATGCTATTTACCCCTTGAATAGGTTTGTTATTATCTGATTAGCTTAATGACAAATTGGATCAATTGTGCCTTTTTTGCTATCCAAGACTTTTGACTTTTAAAGACAAATTTGATCGTCCATATCTGTTATTATGCAACAAAGGGCCAAACCCTTAATCCCAAAATACGGAGTCGACCCATTATTTTTATTCATGTATTATGATTAGACGTTTGAATACTTATCAAAAATGCAACACCCCACTTGATAACTACTTTTATATGCTAGTTAACATTAATGACCTATTGTTAAAAAGTTGCAAGCATTATGAACAAATGAATTTTTGATTTATATATGACCTTAAGGATCCAATTAAATACCTTTGTGATTCTGTCAAATTCGTAATTCATATCAATAGAATCTTAAGAATTACTACATTCGAATGTGCAGAAAATTTAGTTGAGAATCTTTTGGGAGATTTTGAGTATGAAATCCAGGTACCATATTTATTATATCGCAATGCCGCGCAAGAAGTAAATGGTATTTGGTTTTATAATGCTCGTGAGTGTGAAGAGGTGGCAAATCTCTTTGGCAGGTATTTCCTTGTCCCTAAACCAAAATAAGAGAAACATGAGCCTTTTAAACATGGTTATAAATAAAATGAGTTGGAAAGTATCTTATCATGATGTTCTATTCTATTTCTCAGGATACTTAATGCTTTTTCTAAGGTGCCATCTAAGCCCAATATATCTTCTTCTAAGAGGTAAATATAATTTCTTTTTTGATTCATGAAATATTCCTTTTCAAGATGAAATTGTGGAAATATTGTTGGTTTCGTGTTGGCTTGAATGCCACATACTCTTAAGACTATATGATTCATTTTTATTGTTTTTGGCAGTCATGATTTTGGTTAATGATGTAAGGTAAAAGATTATATAACAAGTGTCTTGTATAATATTTGTGCTAGTTCATTTGGCTTGCATGAGGCACGACACCATTTCTCCAATGGGTTTTAACTCTATTCATGTCTCTCTTGTGGTATTTTAGTGTGTCAAACAGGTCTACCGTTAACCTTGTATTTCTTTCTCCTTAGGTTAATGGAAGATGGTATTTAGGATTGAGATTGTTGTAAAACAAACTGTAAGTCATCTAATTTGTGTTTAGATGGAATGAAAGGAGTATGTAGGAACATTGAATGATATGGAGTAACCTAAAAAGTGCATGTTTTATGTTTCGTGCTTGATTTTTCAAAGCAATGTAGATTTTGATCTATATGTTACTCACTTGATGATCAATACGGGATGGCTCAAAAGGAGAAATGCCTCTTGGATTTTTTGCGGTTATGACGTATTATATGTGCTATAGTATTTGTATGTGCTTTTTATATAAGATCATATTAGAAAGGGAAGATGTCTGTGTATCCCGTGCCCTCCCCATGTGAGTGGGATATACTTGGTATGATGATGAAGATGTCCATGTATGTGAAATTGATATGTGTAAATAATTGGGAGAACTAATTTGAAATGAATATATCAGGCAGAAGGTTAGAGTTAAAATATTGAAGATAAAATATAGGAAAAGTGGAAAACCATGACAATGCAATCCCACATTCTGGTTTTGCAATCGATATCAAAATCCCTAATAAGAAAGGTGGAGAATCCGAGAACTTGACGATTTCAAAACAGACTGAGAAAGGTCAAAGATGAGGATGTAGTGGGTCAAAGATGATGAAAAAAGGGGCTTAAAGGGGCAACCTTTTGGTTCATGTAGCAAGTCGTCCTTGACGGACTGATGAAAATTGGAACTGCATCTAACTTGAATAGAAAGGTTTTTAGCCATTTTCCACACCTTCATCAAGAGTTGTGCATTTCTGTTCTCAGAAATATAACAATCTGGCATTTTTTCATCTTTGTACATTGCCTATATTTGCTTAAGGACTGCAGGAAGCCAGGATTGGGGAAGGGCAGGGGCAAGGGCAGGAGCTTGAGGATCAGCTTGAAAAGAGTTGCGGAATTTGATTTGTGCAGCGCGCAATAACTGGGCTATGTATCGCACAAAATGGCTAACTAAATCATGTATGCTTCTTAATGTGAAGTTATTGATGATGTTTGCAATCAAGATTCAATTTGAAACAATGTCTTTGTTATTAAAAAAGTAAAAGTGCGTACACCAGTTCCTCTAACGCCTCTTAGGTAGGAACCACTAGGTGGCATTGGGATGTTGTAATGTTGTATTTGCTGCTGAAAAATTATCATACTCCCAGCACTATGTTGGAATTAAGTGTTTGGCATTGCTTTCAGTGAACGTTTGTCCACTGGGTCTACTATGATAATGTACTTTGATATCCATAGAAGTATGGAAATTATGTTGAAATTTTCTTGTTTGTTTGTAAAGGGTATGCTATAACCAGTATTTTGTTTTGCAGTGAATTTGAGGAGCTAGAGGCAGTCCCAACCATGGCTGTTATCGATGGTCCTCTGGAGCCCGCACAGTCCACTAGTTCAAACCTCAACGAGGCTTCCGATGATCATGCGTTTGTTAATTTCTTCAGCGTACTTCCGTTTCCTTTTCTTTTGAACTTGAGATTTTGATACTTGTCATGTTCTTGATGGGAGGCTTTTAAATATGTTCTTTGTGACTGATTCTTGTTTCAGAACTTTTGATTGCTTTTACGCTCGCAGCAGGGAAATTTCTTTGCATTATTGTGCCTAATATTTGATTCATGTTTGCAGTCAGCTATGAATATTGGAAATCCTTCTATTCCAACAATAACTGGAGAATTCCAGAAGCATTCTCCAGCATCTACCCTTGCTAGTCGACCAGTCAATATGCCTCCAATGGTTTCTTCACCACAAACAGCATCAACAGCTAACTTAACATCTGCTTCGTTGTTGTCTCTGCTTGATACATCAGAGTCTAATAGCAATTTTGTGACAAATCTTGTTAAGCCATCATCTTTTAGCAGTATGCCTCCTGCAGCTTATCCATTGATGGTGGCAGCTGTTCCTTCATCTCTGCCCACTGCTCCTCCACTGCACCCTCCTAATCTTCAGCGTCCTTATGGTACTCCAGTCCTCCAGCCATTTCCTCCTCCAGTTCCTCCTCCATCTCTAACTCCAACGACTGCTGCCACTCCTAATAACGGGTTAGCTATAAGCAGAGACAAGGTTCGTGAAGCTCTTATGTTACTTGCTCAGGTGGGTTTTAAATATGTTCGACTTGAGTTAATTATTTTCCATGCTAGACTATTACTTGTTGCTTTTTTTTATTACATGGTAGGCTAAGGGACGGGAAGGGCTACAGGAAAATTGAACCCATGACCTATCCTGAAAAGTAGTACTTGCTCCTAAACTGAGACAAAATCTGATTCACATTATTACTTGTAGCTTTTATAGTTAACAAGTTGAACATTATAGCAACATGATTATTCTTGACTTATAGAAATGGGAAAATGCTACCCAAGTTGATTATTCTTGAGTAATATGAAATGGTGTCTAAACTAAATATAAGGTCATATTGGGTGAATGTTTGTCGCGCAACACAAACTCATAGTCGTTGATGTTTGCACAAGAATAAAAGTCATGTAAAAGAATTTAATGGTAGAACTAAAAGAAGAAAATACAAAAAATTTTGTTAATAGAGTTGTTCAAGTTGATAGGACAAGCAAGGTGGATGCAAATTCAACTTGAATGAAGATGAAGGATTGCATCACTTGTGCCACTAAGCCCAATCTTGGAGAAGCAAATGGTGATAGGGTATTGGTAAGGACACATTGTAGTGGAACACAACAACAACGTTGTCATAGCCTTAATCCCAAAAGATTGAAATTGGGTACATAAACCATTATATCAGTTTTAATGGTCGTACACATACATTTTTCATCTCCATTCATTTCGATGTTCTACCATCTCAATCTATTAAGTCTAAATTCTTCATTTCTCATTCTACATCTTCGATCTTCCTCTTTCTTTCTTTAAACCCCTTGTCTTTTTAGATGCCATACCGATCGCTAACTTCTCGTTTTTACATATGATCAGGCTTAGGCTTAAGCAACCCACTCAAACTTTTTGTGCTTGGTTATCTCAATGACGTCGCCTGTTAGAGTGCCAAAATTTCGAACAAATATCCGACACAAATATGCAAGTTCATAAAGCATGAAAGTTACAACTTGGGTGATCATTCTAGGTGTACGCCAATCCCGAATTGCTTGAACATTTCTGTTATCAAATTTAATATCTTGACTTGAATCAATAACCCTAGAAACATGGCTTTATTTGTGAAAATGTGACACTTCTTCAGGTTTGCATATAGCTCTCTTGTGCCAATACGTCAAATACTTACCAAAGGTGATGTTTATTCCGTTATCCCACTGTCATCAAGTGGCTTCCACTTAGGGTGGGCTTTGGGAAGGTCGTATGTACACAAAATTACCCTTATTAATGATAAAACTATCAAAGAGTTTGTTTCTGATTGACCCTTAGTAGCTTTATATTAATGTCATCAAAATACACTACCCCAAAACTGTCAATGAAAGGTTTCAATGCTTAAAGCACTAGGATCGTTGGAAGGCCCAAATGGCATCACTACCCATTCATACAATCCTTATTTTTCCTTGAATGTTCTTTCCATTTATCTCCTTCGATAATTCAAATTTTATGATATCCAATTGTTAAGTCTATTTTAGAAAAGTCTTTATCTTCGTGCAACTCATTTAATAAATGACTTCACATGGGGTTGGAAATCTATATTTAATGGAGTTGTCATTTTGCTCATGGCTCAAATGTCTGCATATGTGACATGCTTCATACTTCTTTGGTACCAAAGGAGTGGGTACTGTGCTAGGGCTAAGAGACTCTTGAATGAATCGATTTTCTAACAGTTATCCCACTTCTTTTTGGATATCTAATTCTCGTGGGTGCATTCTATAGGTCAATTTTTTAGGTTTGACGGATTTTAGAATGAGATTAATCTTATGCTCAATGTCTCTTTCACGGGGATGTTGGAATCTCAATTACTACATGTACTTCTTGTAAGTGGCGTAAGGAGGGGTGTTGCGTTTTGGGTTCATTCGGTTATATTTTGTTTTTGCCTTCAATGTGACTAGATATGATTTTGACCCAAGAAAGAATAAGGTAAGGATGGATCTTTAGGCTTTTGTGTGTTAGGCAAGGTAACTTTTGAGGCCTTTTTGTTGTTGTAACCTATTCTTCCTAAATTGTATGTGAATGTGTTTTGGACTTTTTCAACCACAATTTGGATGTGATTAGCTTACGGAAACATGATATTCTGATGTTTTGGATGCTTGGACTCTTCATCTCGTCATTTGGATTGGTATTTTAACAAATTGAATTGTATAGACTTGTATTTCTCTTACCTTATGGATGGCTACGTGTCACCATTTTGGTTATGTTAGGATCCTTAGTTATTAACGGGCTGATTTCGCTATTAGGAAGTAAGGTAGTTAGTGGTTACCATTGAGTTGGGATAACTCTTTGGGCCCATTTGGTTGGTGGTAATATAAATGGTGGTAAAGGAAATGAAAATCTTGTGTAATTTTGGTTGAAAAATTTCTTGTCTACTTGATGGTCATGCTTGTTCAACTTCAATCATCACATTTTCTTTATAAAATTTATTTCAATGTATTACCATTGTGAGAAATGGTATTAGGTGGTAATGGAAATTTGTAAACAAAAAAAAAACTTTTTTGTGATCAAAATTTCATTACCATGGGAATGATATGCAACTTTTGATGAAATTTTACACTATAAATCATTCTTATTATCACCATTTAGTACCACTAACCAAACGGACCATTTATATTATCGTTCAACGTAACTTTTTCATTCCTCCATTGTCACAAATGAATGTATCACTTAGATCGACACATTTTGATACAGGATAATCAATTCATCGAGTTGGTGTATCAGAAGTTATTGAGAGCACACCAGTTTTGAAGAAGGCATTTTTCTGTCGAGTCCTGGTGTGTTTATAAGTAAGCTCGAGCGTCAAGTACAGCAACTTTCCATGATTTATGGGACATGGATGCAATGCATACTAGTATTATACTTTAATTTTATTTTGATCTCTCTTTAATTGTTATTACCAAGCTCATTCATGTGTGCATAAGTATAGCTGTGGGCTGAAAGAAAAAGTTATGCTTTCTACATCACTTTTTTGGAATTAGTACACAATGTATTTTCTTTTTGTTTTACGCAAAGCCACAATGGTTTTAGATTAAATTGCGACCACAAATACGTTTTGTGGAAACTAATTTCATAGATTAGCATGCATTCCTTTTTCCTTGTTTTTTTTAAATTGATGGAAAATGAAATGATTAAAAAAAATAACAAAGAAATCCTCTAAAGCTCTTTCTTTCTTAATTTGGAAAGCAAAGATGCACAATGGCATTCACTAATCAAACAACCTAAATTAAGTGAACAGGTTAGGATAGCTTGAAACAATTTGCAATTATGGAGTTGTATCTATGTTGAAGTATGTATCAATTTTTTCAATCCTAAGTTCCACTTTCATTTGATCCTTGTCTAAGAAAAAAGATAGACACAAGTTCATGCCTGTGTATTTTCGAGACTAACATGCCCCAAGTTCATCACCACATTTGACAAAAATCTTGATTGTTCCCATGTTAATATCATACCAATTACCATGCATCACCGACAAACCAAATGCTAAACAGAAGACATCATCGATCATCATGCCAAATATATCCACCCATAAACTAGTTATTGATGTTTATCATCATCATTATCATACCCAATATATCCCATTCATAAACTGATTACTAATGTTATTAACATTAAATAATTTACTCATTGCCAAAGAAAGTCAAAACAAGAAGCCAGTTTTGTATATCAATACAACAAAATGTATCTACTCGAAATCAGAAGCAAAAACTGAGCTGAATTATGGTGTTCCTCGCGGGACAAATGTATTTAAAGACCTCAAGCAGAAGCAGGAACAGATCATAGACTGGAGTCATTAAATATGAAAGTGCATTCAATTTGTTGTTAGTTGAACTGGAACCAAATGCTAGACAACAGTCTTATTTCAAAAAATTTTGTTTTGGCGCTGATACACCAAATCCAGAAATAAGGAAATCTTTGTGAAGCATCCACAAAGGATGCCACTTCCTCGTCGCAGACTAGTCTATAAAAGTACCAGCAACTTCTATGATTCAGGCTGGAAGTAAATGAAGTGTCACCAATTTACCAAGGCATGTTGGCTTTGAACCGGTGACGATTGTTTAATAGCATCAACACCTTCCTTATCACAAATTTAGGCTGTTTTGACCTTCCGAGATGGTGGTCTTCGAAATAAACTGATAAGATCATCGAGACCCTGATTGAAAATACGACAATAAGGTTACTACATGAAAATGACATGGCCTGCAAATTAAGATTATACATGCATATTTTCAAAGTAGAATGTAGAAGTTTTATTACCCTGGTAGTAATGACAAGGAAACTAAATAGTACTATCAAGTATGACCCCAGAACTAGCAACAAGAGCAAGTCAAATGTTACACTAGCTACCTGCAATCATTCAAAATTTAATTAGTCCCCTAAAACTGGGATAAAAAAAAAATACTGCAAAGATTTCTCAGTGCAATATATCCACTAGAAAGTTCACCTGGTAAATATATAGAGTGGCCTTTACTGAATCATAGAAGGTGAAAATACCATCCAGATTCTCATGTTGTACATTCACCTCAGCTGTATGCTCAGCTAGTTCCTGTTGATTAAAAGAGTGCATTATTGAATAAAGTTTATTTCATCATATCAATACATAACATGTTCCTCAATACGCCAAACTAGCAGCAGTTCCAAAACATCCAGGCAGGTTGATTCTTGTCAGTTTTTAATCAATTGTTTTCCTTCTATTACGAAATGCAACATATTGTCCATTCCCTATGAAGCCAATTCAGTCTTTTGGTTTCAGAAAATAAGGACTAGTAAAATGGCTCAAAAGATCAAGCGAATTTCTTATCTATATGAAGTCACAAATGATACTTGCAGTCAAGGATCAAAAAGCTCTTAGTTATTACGAGGGTAAGAAACCATACATCCAACCCCTCCTAAGCTCACCTAGATGGGAGTCACTAAATACAAAGGATTATCATCATTTTCTTTGTACAAAGGATTGTACATTTCCATTTCCAGAAGCATGCTCATACACCAAAATCGACATTTCCATTCCAGAAGCATGTTCATCATCATTTCCATTGTACAAAGGATTGTGTTTCTTAGTTTTGTACGTAGGCTATAGGATTGTCAGCCAGTCAAAGGGTGATATGTGCTCATTCTAGATGAATTAAGTTATGAGTGCCAAGAACATACGAGTGGGAATCATGGTCATGATCTGAAAATCGTTAAGGTATTCAAGTCTAATATCAAAAGGTAAAGTTGCGACTCAGGTAACCAATACATTTTTGTCAAGGTAACTTCAATTAGCAAATGAACATTGGAGCTCGGTTAACCAAGTCAAAGCGTAATTTGTTAAGTTAATAATCCATGAACACCCTCAGCTCATGGAAATTGTGAGCCATAGAGGATTAAATTGTCATTATTAGGCCTTGAGAAGTACAGATCAGAGTAAAAGTGCGGAAACAGTTGCGATCGCGGTAACGAAACGCTGATGCGGTAACGGGAGTGATGCGATTATCATATTGGTTTGTTTGTTTTGAAAACCTTTACAGCACAACCGATGCGATGCGATGCGGCCTTGCTTTTATTCTATGGTACAGATGCAACCAAAGCAAATAAAGGTTCTATACACATATGACATCCATGGTTTGCCTTCAACAGAAGGCAAAGCTAAATGGAAATGTATTATATTTATACCATATAAAAGGATTAGGGTTGAGCTTAAACCTCATAAGTTGCTTTCATTGGATAGTGAAGAGGGAAACAGAAACAGTGTTAAGGGAAATATATTTTACTACAGATTGAAAAGCTACAACCTTCGGAAAGTGGATCAGTTTTAGGCACAACTATAATTTGAGATCTTGATAGATAAATTAAAATTTTTTTTAGAATGTCTGATAAATGATTTAGTACAAGCAAGCTTAGCATATAGGCGACAAATGTTGAATGTAAAGATCATATAGCAGAAGTCCATATTAAAAGCAGAAGCCTAGGGGCAATTGAGAATTTGTTTCCGTGGAAAAGCAGAATGCTCAGAATTTATATTCCACCACAAAGATGAGGACAACTGGAAAATCTCAAAAAATACATGGATGCAGGTTATGGAGGGAAGATGAAGTGGTGATTACCTGGTCAACCTACAAGCTGCTTCTTTGTCTTTGGGGCAGAAAAAATACAATTTAGGTACATTTTTTGAATAATGACATTTAATGTTGTTTACCTTATTTACTTAGTTGTTTCAATATGGTAATTAAAACCTTTGAATGGGAGTAACTCACGAATTCATCAAGGACCTCGCGGTTTTATGAAGGAATATTGTTGACTTCTCATTCAATTCCTTTTATTCATTTGGTCATTTATGTTCTTAAAATATGGTTGTTGCAAGACTGGTTATTTTTCATCAATGTTATTCAATGGCTAAAAGCATCCGAGGTAAACATTCAAGTCATTCCAAGGACATCCAAAAGACATGTCTTATAGCATCAGTGGAGGATGAATTAAGAGTAATTCAAGAAAATGCATATCTGATTTCACGATTAAAGTTGTTAGATTTTCTTTAAAAACATTTGATTAAGGTTGTAATTTCTGTTTGTTCTAGCATCCGGAGTTGTTCGAATTCTATGATACATAGGATTCTAAATTTGTTTAATGTAATCACTTGATTACTTGTAAACAAATGAATGTTTTCTGATTTTTCATATGCTTAGTAAGCATATATAAAGGTCTTATTTTCGTATTAGTAAGACACAAATCTGAATTCTAATCAAAAGCCCTTTTATTATGCAATAGTTCTAATACTTGTGATTACGCAATTCGAAAATTCTCATTGTTGAAGGAAGTAGAGTGTTTGTATAAAGTTCCGCACAAATTAATTTGTATGCATAATTCGAGTGGAAGTTCCATAAATTAAAAGTACACCTCGCAAAATTAAATGTGTTTCTTTTTTTGCATATCTTATTAAATCATAACATTCTAATGAGCCCAATTTTTTCATTTAATTTTCCAAACCCTTTCCATAACCAAAAAAAATAGTCCTTAAAATCATTTTCAAACCTTTGAAAACAAGTCCAAACAGTCTTTTATAAATCGATTCAAAGCCTTGAAAACTAATCCAAAATAGGCATTGTCATTCAACATTAGCTCCATATAATTACCTTAAAATTATTCCACTTTAATACCTAGACCTTTCTAAGCCAAACACATCTTTTCTTATCTTTTGCTGCATTTGGAAAACCCTTTTGATAATTTAATCCCTTTAGATTAAACTAATCCAAGTTCTAATGAATCTTGTACTCGAAATTGTAACACAAAAAATTGTTGGATCAACCCTTGTGCTCTATAATTCGTATGTCATCTTAAAGAACACAAACACATAACTCCATGGGAAATTGAAACACCAAGAACTCATTTTGGATCCTTGTAATTTTGGCCCAGGCTCAAATTTATTGATTGACAAGCTTCTCAAAGAGCAAATTACCAGGAATCTTGGTTCTTTTAAGCTTAGATGATATTTTGATATTTCCAAGGAATCCTAACTCTCTATGTTGTATGATTTTTATAGTTCCGTAGGAATGAGGTTTTAGAAGTAACAATAAAACAAATAGAGTACGCAAGAGTCCTAGTTATTTAAAATTGATTATAGTCATGCTTGATTACATTTTACAATTTTAACACCTATAAAAAAAGGGCTTTAAAGTGGTAGCTTCAAAATGTTGAGTTTAATATTAAGTTTGAGTTCCTTACAAGCTAAAAGTTTAATATAACATCATTCCAGCAGCAGCTTGGAATTTGATACCAGGTAAATTTGTTTATTTCAGTCAGAACTCGAGAGGAAACAAGGTGATCCACACCTTAACCTTAACACCTCAGCTAAGACCTCTAATATTCATCTAAGATATTGCATTTCCCAAAGGACATATATGAGAGCTAAAAAGCCAGTGGCAATACAAATAATAAACCTTATTGAACAATCAACCAATATATCCTGCTCAAAGGTTCTATTCTGTGAACGTATAAGGAAAAAAGTGTCCGCCTCATTACCTAAATCCGCATGAAGTTTTTTTTTCCAATCTTTTCATCTATAGCACCAATTGAAAATCATATGAACACTTAAATTAAAATATGGAGTTATAATGATACAAACAATGCTCACCTTACTCAGAGCATTAATGAGGGGATCAGTCTTTGGAAGAAAAGGGGCAACTCGAGGCGTTCGCGATAAAAGGCTCAACCATGATGCTATGTAAGATGGATTTACAGCTAAACTACTGTTATCTGCAAATATCTGAGTATTCTTTCCTTCATGACTATATATATGCCTCTGTTTAGAAGAGAAATAGAAAGTCAAGTTAGGCAGACGAGCGACAAGCAATAAGCAAGAGCATAAGCTTATGCCTCAAGCAATGGAAATGCAAAGAAAAGCACAAATTTTAAATAATAAAATAAAAGTTCGATGTACACAGGATCAAACCCAATGCAACACAATAGCTTATCATAATCATTCACCATTATCAAAAGTCAAAAGACGGGGAATCGACCCCAAAAAAGGATTAACCAAGTACAATAATGCCAAATCCTTAATCCTATATTCCTAACAAAGCAGTGTCGGCTAAATGAACTAAAGTAAATCAGCATGGATTAACAATGATATTATTCAGCCCTATCTAACATTAACCTACAACTAAAAATTCATGTCCATTAATCATTTACATATATTTTCCAAATTCATTTCTTAGTTTACAAAAAGCGCACCTCGCAACAAGGCTCTAGAGAAATCAATTTTAAATATTCAAGTCCATGCACTTTTTTCAATTCAAGTAACTCGACAATCAAACAAGAAAAACATTTAGATCAAAAATTAATCATATAACAAAGACAATTAAATTTAACACAACTTATTTTCCTACCACATCAAACCATCGATGTCAAACTACAAAATCAGAACATACTACAGCAAAAAAAATGGAAACGACATGTTTCAAAGTGAGACTATCAGACTAATTGACTATAAAAACCCCAATATACTTTTAATTATATAGAAAACATAACTACGAATCCCATTTGGAGACACTAACCACCATCAGAACTACACACTTTATTCCGTTTCCTATAGCTTCCTTTGATTTATTTATAACTTGTTTGAGTATTTAAGTATGTTGAACACAAGTGCTTCTAATTATCCCATCCCACATTGTGTAACACTGCAACTGCTCCGTGATATACAATAAATTGCAATTTAACAGTGATCATGTGCAGGTTGCATATGCAAAATTTGGGAGGAATTTAAGGGTGTATTTTCAACTTTCAACTAGGTGCTAATGAAAGAGAAAAGTTTTTTGGGATGAATTAGTCCTTGATCTTGATTCATAAAATGGAGTTAATGAGTTATTTTGCTTGGTTGGATATTTTATTATATGATGTTAGATCTGAGCTACAACCATAACTATAGGCTTCCAATGATGAGCATTGAGGAATTAGTCCTATATGTTCATTCAATTATCTTTAATTGCTTACAGTAGTTATTTAATTTTATGCTTCGACTTTTATTTCGTTCCTAGGCTTCATTATTTCATGTTTTTGAAGACCCAAACAAAAATATTAGCTAGCAATAGGCGTTTAACAGAGTAATTTAACACTAAGTTATCACAGAAGAATTATTCATATGGAAAGGTGGCATAAAGAGATCTAATAGATAAAAAAGTAAGGTTGGACGTGTGATACATCAGATTTGTTAGAATCTTTCAACTAAAGGAAATTATAAGCCCCACATCATCATTTATTTCATTTTCGATGAATAGAATTAATATTTACTCATTACTCTTGGTTAAAAATAGAATTGTAAAAGCATCAATGGAATTAAATGAATTATTCAAAAATTATCACTTTAAGTCTTTTTTTCTTCCTTGAAATTTTCCTTCCAAAATTGGAGAAAAATTAAAAATTGTCCATATTAATCAAAACTTAAGCAATTCTAATTTGTTAAATGAATCCTTAGTTAATTAATTGAATTAAATCCTAATAATGTTTTTCTAACAATTATTTCTTCTTACTTTACCCACAAATCTCAAAATTAAAGCATCAAAAATTCTCTCAAACTAACATCCTAAAATCCCTCTATTTATACAACTAAATCAATCCATAAAATCATTAAACTTCTTTCGTAAAATTTACAAAATATACATCAGCAATTTCTATTTAATAGTGTTCTTATACTCTCAAAGATATTTGAAAAATATCAAAAAATTTTAGTTAAAAATATACACATCTTATCTCTCATAAAGATATGCTAACAATATCAAATTATTGGTTAAAAATAAAATAATCCATCTTATTTGTTAAAAGATATATTTTCTCTTCTTCCACTAAATATCTTTTTGGATTATTTTAAAATAATTGTGAACATAATAAATTTATAAAATTTGATCACATTTTCAACTATGGATTTTTTTTTATCATTTTACTTAAAATCGAGAAATTCTTAAAAGTGGAATAGGAAAAGGCCAAACACTCATAAGTGTTTATGTTCCTCAAAACTCATTTTATAATTCAAGACCAGAAGAATTTGTTTCTAAACAGTGGTTCTCTTTAAATTATTTTTGTTAGTTTAAAAAACCAGATTTTTTTTTACAAAATCTTTGCCAAACATAACCTAAACACTTAAAATTGCACAACATGCATTGCTCATAATAGGTTGAATTAATTAAAGATTCAATCTTTACCTATGAATAAAACTTCCCATCTCCATTAAAGTACAACAAAGCTCAAATCTAATCAATTAAAAACCAAAAATATAAACTCCCCTATTAGCCTACAAATCACCTAACAATTGGCTCTTTTTGTCAAAGATTCAATCTATGTTGATCATGCTTAGTACTACGTCACAAAACATCTTTAACCTACCCCACGAATAATACGACAAAACGCTTCTGCCTTTACCATTAAAACACCAAAATCACACATGTCATATCCCCACCTTTCACCTAACTTCGTAGATATGAAATTTAACAATTCAGTACCCATTTTGTCAAATCGGATCCAACATTACTCTACCTATTTCTTCAAGAGAACACTTAGTCTAGCACTTTATTCTACTTAGTTCAAACACTGGATTTTACACTCACCCACACACATGAAATTGTATATTTGTGTGTTTAGTTATTACTAAAATTAACCAAAGTGTACGACTTGATAAATATGTCTCGAGACAAATCCAACATCATACACAATGACATTTCATTTCCCATATAGATACAAAAGTGGACAATGTTTCAAAATTAAAAAAAGAGGTAAGGACTATCTAAGACTTCACATCTATTAAACACGAGTAAGATGCATCGAAAGAAAACCAAAGAAAAGAGTATAAGAAGCATAAACTTACAGCAATACTCTCCGCCACTAACTTTACAATATTGAGAATAGAAGTTTCACTAACAAAATTCCTGCAAAACAATAATCCGTTATAAAAGGAGACACTCTTAATTAGAGAAAATTACAATTTGGAAAGATGGAGTTACCTGTTATCTGAAAGGCCTCCAAAATTCTCTAAAAATTCAGGTGCAGAAGAGAGTTTAGAGAGAGTGGCTGCTGTTACTCTAAGCCTTGAAAATTGTTCATGCTCCCAAGCTACCTACAACAAGATGAGATATTCAAAAATAATTCCAAGTGAAATAACTCCTAGTATGAAGCCCTAGATCACAAAATTTGGTGCATTCATGAAAAATGATTTCGGAAACTTGAAAAAAAAATGTAATTGAAACTAAAAATGACAATTCATACTTGCAAACATAAGATAACTTGAGTTTTAATGCTCTTTCATTGTTGTTAGAACTCAAAAATCAAGGCAAACAAAATGGAAGAAGCATCAGTTGATATAAAGCTATATGCTTTTTAATTTCAAAATCTAATGTTTGGGGAGTTCATACATCATCCAAAAATGGGAATACAACCAAAATAATAAATCTCCCCACATACTTCTCCCAAAATAAATCAACATGCCTTAAAAAGAAAATCAAAGCACGGTGACATCATGTAGTGAGATAAAGGTTGGATTATGGATTAGGGGAACATGGGTCACACCCAATACTAATTTACAGATAAGAGTAATTTTCGCATTGCAAATCAACTTACTCGAGGATTTGAAATGTTGATTTTCTTGTGCTTCAAGCCAACCATAACTCCCAATTCTCCGGCAACATCTGAAATACCCTGCAAAACGATTTTCATGAAGGAATTCACCCAAATAACCCAATATTTTAGCTTTAGGTAGGAGTCCCCTCAATGTACTTACTTTAAACATTTGCTTTATGTATGCATTTTCAGGGGGTTTCGATACATGAAGCCATAAATTATTGTCGAGCGAACCAATACTATTCAAACATATGGCATAATCAATACTCTCGCGCAAACGTTGGTCTAAGCTTCGAAGCCACTGTCAAACACATGAAATGAAAAGATTAATGCTCCGACGATTATAAGTACCACAATAAAAGAAACAAGAAATTGATATGAATACAGACAATAACTTCATGCAGGAGAAAAAGAACACTGAATATGTGTGGAAATCCGAAGGACCAACAAAAATACAAGGTATGATACCAGAAAGCAATAACATCCATTAAGACATATACCTTTTGAGTTCCATTATAATTGTAAGGTCCACCAGAAGTCAGCCCAAAAAGTAAATTGTATCTTCCTCTTGTCTTAGGGTTTGAATACAAAATCGAAAATAAACGAGCAATTTCCAAAAGTGCCACAACACCACTTCCATTACTATCGCTACCCACTGACAAGGCCTATAGAAATAAAGCTCAAATGTTTTAAAACAGGAATCGGGACAATAGAACAAATAGTTTTGCATATGACTATTAGAATACTCACTGGTGCAGCCCCAAATGTGTCATAAGTTGCCACTATAGCAATTGTTGGAATTTGATTGGAATCTCCATCCAGCTTCAAACCTGGCAACCATCCCTAAACCACATATGTAATATATAAATTAATAAGCAAAATAGCTGTAATACACAAGCAGGAAGCAGAAAACAGTTTAGATTATATACAATCAACATAAACATTTCAGATTTTACGATTGGTCAAATAATATAAGGTTCCACAGGAACAGAGCATCTAGCTAGTCTATATCCATATAATATTATATACCTGAATCAAGAGCGGACTAAAAAGTACATTCAAAGAACTGTCCTATGTATCTCAGTATAAAATGATTTTTGAAGCCACCAATAGGCAAACACAAAGTGAATGCTAAACCAAAAACGCAATTAATCACACATCTTAGAATTGAAAAGTTGACTTAGAAAGAAGGATAAAGACTTGATTAAAAATTATGATTAAAAGCCCAGAAATTAACCTGAATGTTGGTAATGGTAGGAGCAGAAACTTTCCTAGCTTCTGTTGTGGAAACAACAAGCTTGTACCTGAAATATTAAATGAGTGAAAGATTGTTAGACCAAATAAAATGAGTAAAACAAAATGATAAAAATTGAAAAGGAATCGTCAATCGTTTTGGAAATAACAATGAGTATTAAGATCATGCAAATACTCCTAAAGTTGCTTATTAATGTAGATAAAATTGGAAATAGATGAACCAACGCGGTGTATTTCACTAGACTAAAAATAGCAAGTCAAAAATATAGATATAAAATTAATCAAGACAAAAATAAAAGGCTAAAACAAACAGACCCGCCAGAAGTTGGTGTTGCAGGCTGAGCAGATCCATCATTTCGTTTAACGTCATGGACAACAGCGTTGATGTGGTCATCCTCAAAGGCAAAGTAGACAGGATACTGCATGCATAGTAGGAATACTTGTATTAGGGATCAAGGATTAGGAATTAGGGATTAGGAATTAGGGATTAGGGATTTGGGAAGTGTACTAGATAAATTCACAAATAAAATACTCACAGGTATGTTGGAATGAACCAGTAACCTTTCCAATTGCATCAATTTGTCATCCTCTTTGGTTTCAATACTTACTCCAGATTTTGATAATAAAAATAAAAGACCACCGAGGGGCTGTTTTCGGTCAATGTAATCTGCAGTGAAGATGTGGATTTCAAAGTTAAAGAAAGAAAGTAGTATAGAATGAATAAAATTAAAATTAAAATAAAAAATAAAAAATAAAAAAAAGACCTTGAATAGAAGAAAGATACTGATGAAGGTCGCGAATGGGAATGATGACAACCGCGCGAGAAAGATCGACGTTGGGAGCGTTGAGAGAAGAAGCAGCATGATGATTGAGATTAGATAGACGAGATCCCAAAGGAGATCCGGCTAGATCGTACTGTATCAGCCGATATACATCCACGGCTGTGGCTGCATCGCCAAGCTTTATGCATCCCAACAACACCAAACACAAACCTATCACTCTACTAAACAACATTGAATTGGTTGTTTGATGTTTGATATTTGATATTGGATATTGCGGTGGTGGTGGGCGACTGGGCGGTGGCTACTGGCTGGGACTGGCGTTTCCCGGCTGGAGAACGACGCTGGGCTGCTGCGGTGGCCGGCGCTGACGGACAAGCGGAGGGTGCGGGGTTGGATACTGGAACAGAAATGGGGAGGGAGAAGCGAATGAATGAGGAAGTAGCTGAGACAACAAGATTTTTAGGATTGACTTTTGAAAAAAAAATAATCAGTAACAAAATGTTCATAAAACCTCTCTCAGTCCCAATTAAACACTTAAACAAACATGAAGACTACGTTTATATCATGGACGTCTCACAAGACAGCCCAGCCCACAATTCCAAAGTTTTTATTTTTGAAAACTGAAATAAAAAAAATTAAAGAGTAACTCCTGTCGGAAATATGAAAACAACTTTATAGTCCCTTCTCTCTCTAGGGTTAGGGTTTTCTCTAGTCTTGTACTAGCCATCATTCTCCGTCAGGGAGCCTTTTCCGGTGTCTTTTCCGGTCAATACAGTCACGTTTCTTCTCTCTTTCTTCTTTCTTTTCTTCTATCTTCTTCTCTCTCTCTCTTTTTTCTTTTCTGGGCAGAAACCAATCATTAGGGTTTCTCATTAAAATAATATGGCTGCGATGGACCACTACGGTAGTCCACATAATTTTGATTCTGACGATAGTGACAAGGATGTTGGTGATAAGGAGAAAACACCAAATACTTCTGTTCGGGATATAGCCGAAAAGGAAGTAAATGTTGATAATTCAGAAAGGGCTGTTCATGAAGAGGTGTGTGAATGGATTGAGGATGGTAATGAGGAGGAGGAAGATCGCATTTCTCTTGGGATGATTGGAAAGCTTTGGTCGGAACGAACCCTAAACTCAAATGCTTTCATGACAACCATTAAAAATGTATGGGTTCTACAGCAGGGAGTGGATATCAATGTAATTGGAAAAAATTTATTCCAATTTCAATTCTACCATTGGAGGGATAAGGAGAAGGTTTTAAAGGGCCAACCTTGGCACTTTGATAAGGTTGCGCTCCTTTTGACGGATATGGAAGTCGCTCAAAAGCCCTCGGATCTACAATTCTATGCCCTTCCCATATGGGTTAGAATATATAATGTGCCTTTTAGGGGAAGATACAATGAGACCAATGCCCGTGTTCTTGGTGATAAAGTAGGGGAATTCATGGAGATGGATAAGACGGAAGGCCTTGGCTTGGAAAAATCTCTTCGTCTACGGGTTAGTATTGATGTGAGAAACCCTTTGAAAAAGCAGGTTACGCTCAAATTGCGTGGCGGCGAGTTGTGTATTTGCCCGGTGAAATACGAGAAGCTTCCCTTAATTTGCTTCTACTGTGGGAAACTTGGTCACGGGACTAACGAATGCAAGGATGCTTTTGGAGACCATTCACCTGTTAAACATTATGGCTCGTGGCTTAAAGCGTCTCCTTGGAGACCAGTGAAGACAGAGAAAGCTGAGGAGGAGGGTGCTAAACCTATATCATGCGGGAAGAGACTTTTCTTCACTAGAAAGTCTCAGGAAAAAGTAGTAAAAGAGGTACCCATTTCTAACATTAACTCTGTTACTACTCTTTTAAATAAAGTTGTCATAGGGAAAGAGGATACTAAAGGACAAAAAGTGGGGCAAAATGATAATTCTTTGATTTTGGTAGAGCCCACTAATGATTACCTCCATAAAGATGCTGGGAATGTAGGGGACAATAAAATTTGTGGGGTTGACAATTATGTTGGTGAGATTGATAATGTTGGCAACGTGGGGTCTTTGGAAGCTAGTGGGGCTGAGGTTACCATTTCGAAACTGGGTGAGGGCAAACATGGATGTGATTATGTTGATAATGTTGAGGATACTAGTTCGAATCTGGGTGAGGACAATTTAGATAATTTTTTGCACCTTAGAGAAGTCTCTGTTAAACCTTCCTCCATGGTTGGCTTGGGTCATGTTTCTTCTACTAAAAAACGGGTACAAAAATGGAAAAAATTAGCCCGTGAACACTCGACATCTTCTACTCTACCCCTTAATTCGTTGAATGTTGGCGAGAAGAGGTCGAAGACGGTTGTGCAATATGATGAGCATATGGAGGATGTGGAGGAGAGAGGAAATTATAAGAAGAGGGTTGCACCGATGGAGATTGAGGTAGCTCATGATTCCGTTTCTGAAAACGTGGCGAGCCCCACGAGATGGGCTCTCGGTTCTCAATGAATACATCCATTTTTTGGAATTGTTGGGGGTTGGGGAGCCCCTCGGCAGTTCATGCGCTCCACTCGTTGGTGCGGAAATACTCTCCGGGTATCTTATTTTTGAGCGAGAACGAAGAGCTGTGTTGCGGAGATTAGGAGGATTAAATATAAGCTGGGGTTTGATCACTGTGTTTGTGTTGAGTCAGAAGGTAGATCAGGAGGTGTTGCCTTGTTTTGGCTGGAGGAAATCGATTTGCGGGTTACTAGCTTGACCAGTAATTATATTGATAGCATTGTCACTGGTGAAAATAATGTGAAGTGGAGAATCACTGGAATCTATGGTTGGCCTGAAAACTCTCAAAAGCACTTGACTTGGGACCTTATTCGTGTGCTGGGACGTGACAATAATTTACCTTGGCTACTTGGTGGAGACTTTAATGAGGTGCTGCGCGAGACGGAAAAACGTGGGGGTTTGTCATGCGATTTCAACAGCCTTTGTGCATTCAGAGACTGTCTTGAAGCTTTGGGGTTCAGAGAACTTGATTGCATGGGTTACCCTTATACTTGGAGGAATAATAGAACCACGGGTTTCATTGAGGAAAAACTTGATAGGTATGTGGCTAATGACGATTGGTTTGCTCTTTTTCCCATGGCTTCATCTGAAAATATTACTTGGGATAGTTCGGATCATTTACCTATCATGGTGCATTTTAGTGGTTTTGCGGAGCTTGAAGGGGATGATTGTCGTGAGCAACCGAAGCCTTTTCGGTTTGAAGCTCGTTGGCTTCAGCATGAGGAGTTTGATGATAACATTCGTAATTTTTGGGCTTCTTCGAGATCTAGGCACAGAGGTCATTGGAGCAGTGCTGTGGAGGAGTGTGGTCTTAGTTTGAAAAAATGGCATAAGGATGTTTACATGGTGTCTCAGAACAGGATGAATTGGCTTATGAAACGTTTGAAGAAGGTCCGAAAAATGCATCCTACTCCTACAGTAATTGAAGAGTACATAAATGTGGAACAGGAGTTGAGAACTTTGAGACGTCAACAGGAGACAGCTGCTTGGCAACGTTGTAGGCCTTTCGTTTTGCGTGATGGGGACAAAAATACTTCTTATTTCCATACAAAGGCCTCCAACAGAAGAAGAAGGAATAAGCTCACTGGGCTCGAGGATTCTAATGGTCATATTCAGAAAAGCAAGGAAGGTATGAAATCTGTTGTTCTCGATTATTTTTCTAGAATTTTTGATTCATCGAGACCTGAGATTACTGTTGATCAGCTGGATTTTATTGAGCATAAGCTTTCTGATGACATGGTTAATTTGTTATGTCGGCCCTATACTCGTGAGGACATCGAAGCAGCTCTTGTGGAGATGCATCCTTGCAAGTCCCCAGGGCCTGACGGGCTTCCTGCCCTTTTTTATAAGAAGTATTGGGATCTTGTTGGTGGAGATATTTGTGATGTTGTGCTGGATTTTCTACATTATGGTCGCATGCCTGCTGATATTAATTATACCCATGTAGCTCTCATTCCCAAGGTTAAGAAGCCTACTAAGATGACTGATCTCAAACCTATTAGCCTCTGCAATGTGTCTTACAAGCTCATCTCTAAAGTTTTGGCTAATCGTCTGAAGCTTATTCTTCCTGATATCATTGATGAGAATCAGAGTGCGTTTGTCCCTGGTCGGCTTATCACCAATAATATTCTTCTGTCCTCTGAGGTTTTCCATTACATGCATCATAACCATGCTAAGAAGAGAGGTTTTATGGCTTTGAAACTTGATATGAGTAAGGCGTATGACAGGATGGAGTGGGACTATGTTGCTTGTGTGATGATCAAGATAGGTTTCCCTGCGGTCTGGATAGACCGTGTTATGAAGTGTGTGACTTCAGTTCGTTATTCTTTTCTGATCAATGGGGAAGTGTCTGAGATTTTGACCCCAAAGCGTGGCCTACGCCAAGGGGACCCTATATCCCCGTATTTGTTTCTGCTGTGTGCTGAAGGTTTGGGTAATATGCTTAAAAGGGCTCATCAGGACAACCTTATTCATGGGGTTGCGATTTCGCGAAATGCTCCTCTTATTTCTCATCTGTTCTTTGCGGATGACAGCATTGTGTTTTCTAGGGCTAATGTTCGTGAAGCTGAGGTGATTCTTGAGATTCTGCAAAAGTATGAGGCTCTGTCTGGCCAAATGGTTAATCTTGATAAATGTGAAGTGTCTTTTAGTGGTAGTCTCTCTGCTGATGTTCGTCGTCGTGTTAGCTCTGCTTTGGGGTTCAAGGAAGTTCTTAGTCATGACAAATATCTGGGGCTCCCTACTATTTTCAACCGATCCAAAAAAATCTCTTTCACTGGTATTAAGGATCGTATTTGGAAGAAACTGAAGGGTTGGAAGGAAAAAATTATGTCGAAGGCGGGAAAGGAGATTCTCATTAAAGCGGTCGCTCAATCCATTCCTACTTATGCGATGAGTTGTTTTAAATTGTCAAGTTCTTTTTGTGAAGACGTGGAGAGGATTATTCGAAACTTTTGGTGGGGTACTTCTAATTCTGAGAGGGGAATTCCTTGGAAAGCTTGGAAGGAGCTCTGTCGTCCGAAAAGTGAAGGAGGTTTGGGTTATAGAGATTTGCAAATTTTTAACTCCTCCCTCTTAGCAAAGCAGCTGTGGCGTATTCATTGCTATCCTAATACTCTGCTAGCGCGGTCTCTGAAGGCACGCTATTTTCCTACGACCTCGATTTGGAAGGCGAAGGCGGGTCTTAATTCCAGCTATGCTTCGAAAAGTATTTGGGGCTCTCGTCCTACTCTTGAGCTTGGTGTTCGGTGGAAGGTTAGTGATGGTAGGTCTATCAATATGTGGTCGGATGCTTGGATTGGTGGCAATGGAACGGGCAAACTCATTACTCCTGTGCGGATTTTTGATGAAAACACAAAGGTGGCAGCCCTTATTGATAACGACACCCACGCTTGGCGTAGGGATATTTTGTCTGACATTCTGTTTCCTATAGATGTGGAGAGGGTGCTGCAAATTCCTATTAGTGTTTCTGGAGCTCTCGATGAGAGAGTTTGGATTGGTAGCCCTGACGGCTGTTTCAGAGTTCGTGATGTTTATTCCCTTGCTCTCCGACATCAGCTTGATGGTTCTAGTTCTGCTGGTTGTGACCCAACTTGGAAGCAAGTGTGGAACCTTGATATTTTCCCGAAGGCTAAAATGTTTTTATGGAGAGCTATGTGGGATATTCTCCCTCATTACTCTAATTTGCGGAATAAAGGTATTGGCAACGTTGGTCCGTGCTCTAGATGTGGTCTCCCTGAATCGAACACTCATGTTTTGCAAGACTGCGACTGGTCCAAACAGGTTTGGTTGCACTTGCTGCAGACTACTGATTTTCCTCAACATGATATGACTTTTCGTGAATGGCTTAGTTCTTTAATGCAACAGCAACAATCGAGAGATGCTGATCTTCTGGGTATCGTAGCGTGGCAAATTTGGTGTGCACGTAACGATCTTACTTTTGAAAAAATTCAGACCACTCCTGAGTTATGCTTCAAAAGGTCCACTGACCTGTTGGAAGAGTATAAGAAGGCTGCTGTTAGTGTCCGTGTGCAGCGTGCAAGTCGAGATAATATTAGATGGATTCCTCCTGAGCAACACTGTGTGAAAGTGAATGTGGACGCTGCTGTTAATGAGAGGGAAGACAGATTTGGTGCGGGTTTGGTTGCTCGTAATTCTACAGGAGAAGTCCTTGCTGCAGCTTCGAAGACGATGTGGCCGTTTTCTACGGTGGAACGGGCAGAATTGGAGGCCATTTACTGGGCTTTAGATGTCATCAAGGAGCACCGGTGGAGTAATATTATCATTGAGGGCGATTCACAGAATGTTATCAAAGCTCTTCAACGCAAGCTGACCCGTAGCTTCCATAATCAAATCATAGCTGATAATATAGTGGCTACTTCGTCTGAGTTTGAGCATGTTTCTTTTAGCTTTTGTTTTAGAGAAGCCAATAATGTTGCTCACCGTTTAGCTAAATGGGCTTCCTCTAGTGTGTGTTCAAGTGTTTGACTCAATGGCGGTCCAACTTGGATTGCGGATATTGTACTGTCTGATTTAAGTTATTAATCTAAACCTCACCTTGATCTTCAAAAAAAACTCCTGTCGGAAATCAGATTCACGTGTTTTGAGGTGCCTTGGAATATGAAAGGTTTTCTTCATCATTAATTGTCTATTCCCATGAAGAAACTGATTGGCAGTCTTGAACATGAAGAAACCCAAATTTCGACTTCCATCCTCACCACTGCTCACAGCCTTATTCTGAAGTTTGAAAATATTGAAATAATGGAGGAACTAATGACAGAATTCGACATTACTTATTCGTTCAAAAATGATGGCAATGATATGCTTCAAGGTATTCTAAATCGAAAAATGTTGATGTCATGCAGTAAAAATTATTTACGCATTCATATTTTTTTTGTTCCTTAAGCTTCATCAATGGCGGATATAGTTGAATATAACAATGGAGCTGGCAATAAAGGAAACGGTGTTGAAGATATATATCAGGTATGTTAGAATATTAATGGTTTATAATGTCTAAGGTTATAACCAAGTAATATTGATATCAACATCATAAGATTTACATCTGAGATTTACATTGCTAATGTTTTCAGTTGGGGAAACTAAAGTTGCATATGAAGGACATATCAATGCTATTTGCCTCTACGTAGGTAATAAATTTACATTGTTTAAGTTTGGTGTTATAGAGTAATATATTTGTAGTTATAATGTCACGTAATTGATATTATAAACGGAAAGTTTTGATGTTGTATTTTTTATGTCGTTATAAGTAACTATATTTGGGGTTGTAATGGCATGTCATTGGTATTATATAGTACAAGATTTGAGTTTAAAATATTATGTGTCTGTTTTTATTAACGTATTTTTTTATTATAGTATAATATATAATAATATAATTTATTCTGAAGGTATTAGTTTTGGGGTTAAAGTATAATGTGTATACTGAAACACATTTCTAAATAATTTGAAATATATTTGGGGTTGTATTGAAATTTAAATTGGTGTTATAATAATGTATACATGGATATATAATAAAATATATTTGTTGATATATAGATGAACAAAACGAAGAAACCGAGGTGTCGGGCGCATTGAAAATTTCACAAGTGAGCTGAAATGTGCTAGTGACTTATCAAAAGTAGACTTATTTAGTTCACTTTAAGGCATTACAATCATAGTTATCAGAATCCCGATTATGATCTACTATTCTACGATCTTACAATCCAAAAATAGGCGATCGATTTGGATGGTAGGTATAATCTTAATTGGTAGAATCATGCGATCTTACTTAGCTAAAAACATATGTGGTAGGATCATAACACGATTCTATAAAACCAAATAAGATCAGATCAGATCACATTAGACCAGACCAGATCATATCAGACCAGTTCAAACCAGATCAGATAAGATCAGATCAGACCAGATCAGATCAGATTAGAATATATCTTAGTAAATTCAGATCAGATCAAATCAAATTAGACGAAGAGAACAAGCCTTTAGAGGGGATTTTTCCTAGAATAATACCAACTTTAGTTCATATAATCTTCTATAATTTCATTTTTAACATGTTAGGAATATTCTAGGGAAACACCCTTAAAGTTGATATTATTCATAGTTAATCAAAAGATAATATCATTGTAGAGAAATAATCAAATTGTTGTATTATTTTTGGTAAGTTTTCTAAAGATGAATATTATTCTTTGTGGATTAGATATTTTATATAGGTTAATTCTAAATGTGAAATATGTATGGACCATTAGAATGGAGTATTGAAATTTTATAAAAAAAAGTATGGACATTTTGTCTAACATCTGTAAAAAAAAAGTTGAATATGATCAAAATAATGACATGAACAATTGAACATACATAATTTGAGAACAACAAATTGACAGTCTAAAATGACCAATGAATTATCATGTTTAAACAACACAAAAACTTAGACGAGACGTACTATTCTAAGACGGGAGATGGGCCAGCCCAATATTAGGCGCGTGTAATACAAGCGCGCCTTTTCCCTCCAAAATTCCGTTTTATTTTTTTTTTTTGGAAATTCAAATCTTTCCTTTCTTGAGTATACCACCATTATTACTCTTTCCTTCCATAAATTTCTCTACTAAACTTTCCATATTCTCTCTCAAAATTTCAGTTTCCTGTTTTCATAATCCATTTTCATCTCCTTGCACTGTCTTCTTGCATCCGTTTCCTCCATTATTAGCGACTGATATCTTCTTATTTTTTTAAAAATAGATCTCACTAAATGCAAACATTTGCACAGTATCAATTCATAATGGGATATTCTACCTGGTAAGCACCAGGTATAGTGAAATTCACAAACTAGCTATTCTTGTTTTCGATTCTACATGGTAAGCACCAGTTTAAGGAAAACTAACTGCCGTAGCTATATTAGGTCAAAAACGTTTAAAAATCGTTAAGTTGTGAAATTACTAAATTGCCCTTGTTTATTCTCCATCATCTTCTTCCTTTAACCCCTTCCTTCACCTTCCTTCACCATTAATTCACCTTCCTTCCTCCATTGAACCTCAGTCTAAGATTAATTTACCCAACACACTTTCAATTAAAATTAATTTACCCAACACACTTTCAATTAAAATTAATTAAAATTAATTTGCCCTTGTTTTTGAAGCTGCTATTACTATTACCACTTTATATCTTCCAATTTTCTATCATTTCAAAAGCATAAGAAATAAATTTTTGCAATAGACAATAAACAATGATAATGTCCCTGTTTTTGCTGTTGTTGAAGCTGCAATCACTATTACAGTTAACTGTGTGCTCATCCTCCTTGAAGGAAACTTCACCAATTGCGAAGTCTAATTGCTCAGATCATTGTGGTAATGTCTGGATTCCATATCCCTTTGGGATTGGTGTTGGCTGTTATTATAATGAATCCTATGCAATCATTTGTAACACTTCTTTTTCTCCACCTAAACCATTCTTGTATCATTTTAATCTTGAGATATTGGAAATAAATTGGCCTAGCAGAAATTTAAATGGAGTCAAAGTAAAAGATAAGTTTTATCAAACTATTTTAGTGGGGAATATGTTTTTTGGTAAATTAATTTTAATTAATTTTAATTGAAAGTGTGTTGGGTAAATTAATTTTAATTGAAAGTGTGTTGGGTAAATTAATCTTAGACTGAGGTTCAATGGAGGAAGGAAGGTGAATTAATGGTGAAGGAAGGTGAAGGAAGGGGTTAAAGGAAGAAGATGATGAAGAATAAACAAGGGCAATTTAGTAATTTCACAACTTACCGATTTTTAAACGTTTTTGACCTAATATAGCTACGGCAGTTAGTTTTCCTTAACCTGGTGCTTACCATGTAGAATCGAAAACAAGAATAGCTAGTTTGTGAATTTCACTATACCTGGTGCTTACCAGGTAAAATATCCCATTCATAATTGAGTAAAGTAAAAGAATAATTGATATATACATACATACATATATATATATATATATATATATATATATATATATATATATATATATATATATATATATATATATATATATATATATATATATATATATATATATATATATATATATATATATATATATATATATATATATATATATATATATATATATATATATATATATATATATATATATATATATATATATATATATATATACACACTAGTTGTGGGGCCGCGTGCGAGTTACACTATTAAATTTGATAATATTTTTTAAAACAATTTTATTGACAATAATACAAATGTGAAATATTAAATTTTCAATATTTTGCAATGGTGTGAAAAAAAATACAAAGGTTGATGATGTATGTAGTAGTAGGAGCATCAAATTGGCCATGAAAACATATTTAAGGATTTATATACTTATGTTTTAGGAAAAATTACCTGCACAAGAAGAGTGGGACAAGGAAACTTCTTATAGAAGGTGGACCTCGTTTCCACACTATGCAAAACAGAAAAATTGAGCTTAAATCACCTAAAATAATCCAATATTTTCATGATTTTCCTACAATAATCCAACCTATTGATTAACCATGAATAATTATCCAAAAAGTAAATTGAACATTAATTGTAAATTAGAGAAATTATTTGAAAATCTAAATAAAAAATTCCAAGTAATAAAAAAACAAATTTTTATTGAATATTTTTTAAATTTTTTTTTCAACATTTTATTATAATTTATCTTTTTTTTATAAACAAAACTTGTTATAGCTAGTCATTCGGTTTTCGGATTTACTCTAGGAAAATACCCCTTAAAATTAGAATTATTCATGGTTAATCATGAATAGATTGGATTATTTTATGTAATTTTTCTATGTTTTATGTAATGCTATTTTATACTCCCTCCGTTCTTTAAAATTTGTCCTATTTGGATTTTCACATATATTAAGAAAAGTAGAATTTTTGTAGTAAGTAGGTATTATTTTAATTAAATAGTAGTGTGAAATAATGATTTTATTGGTATTATAAGAGAAAAAAGGTTTAAATTAAAGATAAAAAGGAAAATTATCATTGTCATTAGTGTAGAGAGAGTATATTTGTAGGAAATTTGAGTGATTATGAGGGTATATTTGGGAGAAGAGATTTCCAAAAATGAAAAGTATTTTAAATGGACAAACATTTGAAACTACCCGTTATAGTAAGATGGACAAACATAAAAGAACGGAGGGAGTATAATTTTGTGTCGAGGGAATGATGGTTGCTAGACATGTTTATGGTTGATTGACTTGTTGAAAGGCTAATGATTGGGCAACTATATTGTTGAAGATGATATTGCGATGTTGTCAATCCATCGAGTCGAATTCATGCTAATTAATTGGTCAACAAATAACCAAACAAAACACACAGTTGCACAAAGCTGCATCTCCAAAAATTCCAAATACTGAAGTCTGAAGGTATAAATGGCATATTGCAACTCAAAAACACCATGTTTCAATGAACTATGAACCACAATGAAAATGAATCATCAAGTGAAGCATGCCATATCGTTATAATAGTAAAGGCCTAAAGGGCTAGTAGTTGACATATCTAGTATATTTACATTTATATAAACTACGTAGTGGACACGGTTCACTCAATGAGAAAAAGTCTCGAAGCAGATAATGAGTATAAACCTGATTGGGTGTCGGCAGAAGCTTGGCGAGAGTGGACACGGGCCTGGGCATCTCCTGACTACCAGGCTTAGCGGGAGCGAGGGAAAAAAAAACCGTCGCCGGGGCGATCCAACGGGTGTCGCAGAAGTCACCCATACCGGCGGCTCCGTGTCGGCCCGCAGGACACGGCGCATATTGGTAATATACTTAACTTTTTATTAATTTAAATTTTTAAAAATTTTGTTTTTTTGTTTATTTATACATTATTTTTATTAAACCAATCATTTTTTTTTTACAGGAAAAAAAGCAGAAACGCGACCCCACCCCTTATGAGTTGTTTCTACACACTCATAGGGTGAAAACAAAAGATGGGTTGCAGTGGGCCAACGAGAAGTCCAAGGCGGTGAACGTAAGTGCAATTAATGATGTTTTTTTTTTAAGTAATCATGAATCATAGTAGTTAGTTTTTTTATGTCCAAGCCCGAAATTTTTATATAGTTTTATGCTTTGTTCAGGACGAGTATTTACGCCTCCATGCCGAGCTGCCGGTAGATGCTCCTCAGGAGAAGGAAAATGACGCCTACTTTGAGGCCGTCAAAATTGTCGAAGCGCAGGATTCGACAAAGAAGTCCTCCAAGGCTGTGTTTGGTCTTGGTGAAGCCGCAGAGACTTATTACTCTGATAGTGCGGCGTCACAGAGTCAAACTCAGGAAACTCCTCCCCCCCTTCAGCTAGTGAACGAGAGGTTGGATGAGCTACAGCAGTCCTTGAACACTGTAACTCAAAACATGTCCTCCAACATTTCGAGGGAGGAGTTTGAGCGTCTAGTGCAGGAGCATAAGCGTTTGAGCGATGAGTTAAACCACTTTCTCGGCTTTATGCGCGGCATATTTATCGAAAGAGGTTTTCCTCCACCTCCACCACCCAACTGATCCTACTTATTTGATGATGATGATGTTGATTAAACATTTTTTTTTTGTGTTTTTTTTTATGATTAAACATTTATTTGGTTGTTTTTTTTTATGTTTGTATGATTAAACATTTATTTGTTTGAACATTTTCTTTATTAATTTTATTTTTGCGTTTTTTATTATATTCGTTTTTTATTACGTTTTTTATTATATTCGTGCGACAATTTATTTTAGTAATAAAATAATAAAACTGGTCAAATGTGGTTTACAATTGACCACATTTGACCAGTTTTATTATTTTAATATTTAAAATCTAGCGACTAGATTCCGACTAAGGCATTTGTAGGAAAACCGTCGGTAAAAAGAACCGCCAAAATTTGGTACGCTTTTCAGTCAACATAAGTTTGACCTTACCGACTACCCTCCTACCAAATAAGTAGTCTCAGGTTAGTCGGTAAAATAACCGCCAAATTTTGGTACGCTTTTTCAGTCAACATTAGTTTGACTTTACGGACTACCCTCCTACCAAATAAGTAGTCTCAGGTTAGTCGGTAAAATAACCGCCAAATTTTGGTACGCTTTTTCAGTCAACATTAGTTTGACTTTACCGACTATCCTCCTACCAAATAAGTAGTCTCAGGTTAGTCGGTAAAAATATGGTCAACATTTGAAGTTTGACTTTACCGACTAATCGCCTACTAAAAACTGAGTCGACAGATAGTCGGTACAATTTTAAAAACATCTTTCAAAAAAAAAAAATAAAAAAAAAACAAAATCTCTTTTATTTTTACAGCGACTATTTAGCAACTAAAATTTAGTCGGTAACAGCGACTATGTACCGACACAGTTATTTAGTCGGCGGTCCGACTAAATACCTACTAAATGATATTTGGTAGGTACGCCGACTAACTTAACGACTCAATTATTTTACCGACCATTATATACCGACTAAATGTATTTAGTCGGAGGTTAGTCGGTATTTACAAATACCGACTAATTTACGACTATATCTCGCAGTCGCTAGTTTGCAAATTTTTGTAGTGTACAAGCGAAGAGAGAACCAACAAAAACACGGTAATCTCGACATGATTCAATACTTAATAGTTGGCCGTGGCAACTCTTGCAGTCTCATCTTTCTGCTTGATAGCGCAACTGCAAAACAATAGACAACAATCAATCTAAGATTCTAAGAATTAATCAGCAACCACTCTCTAGCATTTGAGAAATCAACTACTTTAGTAGCTACTCATTTGTTCTGATGTATTTGCCCCGCTCACAAAAAATAGGATAAAACTATCCTAAAATCAATAAAAGTTGGAAAAAAGATAAATGCAGCAGAGATTGCTGAACCAGCGGAAACATAATTAGATAAATAGATATTAGTATCCTCTTTTTTCTAAAAACTAAATTTTGCCACAAAAGTATCAAAACACGACTTTTGGGTCAAAATAAAGCTATTCATCATTAATTCATTCCCAATTAAAAATTTAAACCAATATTTGACAACTAAAACTAAATCGAACTGAAAATACAAAACAAATCACAAATACCAAAACAACAAATCTCAAATAAAAAAGCTTAAAAGTTATTCACACAAACAACAAAACTACTTCAAAAATAAATCAAACAGTTTTTTAACCATCACAAGCAGGAAAATAGAAGTATTCAACAAAGAGAAATTACCAAAATAAACACAAGGACATGAATAGCTGAGTGCTTAAAATTGTAGAATCCTTAAAAGATCAAAAATTTAGTCATTAATACAATCACTATAGTTAACCTTTTAATTTGTTAAAATGAGTTCTATCTAAAAATAAATTCTTCTATTGCTGAATAAAGTATTCTAAAATGCATGCAAATTACCAATATCACATAACTCAAATTCCCCCGTTTCGTAACAGACAAAGATAAACTTATGAAAAGACAAGCCGAAAAATCAGTTACGCATCGTCGGACTTTGGAAGAGAATAGAGCAGTAACATCTCCAGTGAAAGCAAAAAACTAATGGAGTGATAGACAAAATTCAAACTGTTTAGGAAAAAGAGAGAAACTTTATCTTGCTTTAACAAGGACTAATTATTTACATAGGAAAAGATGGAGAAAAAGGAAGAGCAAGAAAAAACAATGATAACCAAGTGTATTTAGGAGCAACAACAAAATTACATTCAAAAGTAAGGCGCACTAACCCGAAAATATACAAAAACAACAAATTTTTATAAATTGATAAAATAAACTACCAATATTGTAATGAAAAAATTTAGCAGTAAAGGAACTAATATTATTAATAAAGATACAAAAATACAAACCTAAGTTAATATAATTAAAAAATCAAGAACCAAAATCTGACAACACAAAGAACAAATGGAGGAAAAGTACCTAATTATTCGATATATCGTGTACCTCTTACTTTTTGTTTTGAGAAAAGCCATTGAGAAACTCTAAAATTTCAAGCCCTATAATTTGAAGAAGGCATCAAGAGTAAGCAAATCAAAGTCAATAAATTCACAAGTAGAAATCAAAGAAATTGACAATCATTTACCCAGATTCATTGGACAAACGAAATTTTGCTCGTTTCCTCTAGTCAAAATCAACAATTCCAATAGTCATCTCTATACAATTGCAAGATGATTCGAATTTTAATCTAAAATAATCACAATAAAATTTAGGAATCACATGAAGCAGCTAATAAGTGAAAACAAAGGATTAATGTTAAATTTTTAGTTCCATTTAATCCATTGATTAATTAGATAATCGTAATGAATAATACAAGGATTAACAGAGAAATGAGAAAATTGCCCGTTCACTCTAGCATACTTATAATTTACTTTGTACTTGCCTCCATTAGGGGCCCAAGTTTAGGCATCCCATATTGTAGAATACAATGACATCGGTTTGGAAAGAAAATTGCAGTTCATTGTTGAAGTTGTCCCTATTTCCCTAATAAAGGGTTCAAGAAACTTTAAATAATCAAAGATGAATAGTTGAATACCATTAACACTGGTTACTAAAAGTCGATCAGAATAGAGCGTAACTACCGCTAGCATTCCACACTCAACAGCACAACGACAACTACTGGTTGTGGGCTTGCCGTCTTCCAATAGTTCTAACATTGATAATTCATTCACCAATTAAACTGAAGGGATCAACGTAGAATATTAATCGTTAACAATCCAAACTATGATCTAAACAATAAAAGTCATCTAATTTCATCACTGTACTCCAAATTAAAACTAATCACGGATTTGTTGGATTCAAATGTCAGCGATAGTAAGTTGAGTATTTATTAACACTTACACGGCATTTCATTACCCCATAGTCATTAATTGACTCGCTCTAATATGAGCTAATTAAATAAAAACGAACAAGAAGAAGCATTAATAAAAAAGCAAAGCTGACAATGTTAAGTCATTAATATTGCAAAAGAACTAACACTGTCCAATACGCAAGAATAGAATTAACGAAACATAATGGACAAGAAAACAAAGCAAAAAAAAAAAACAAGATTAATGGCAAAAAAAAATCAAGATTCATGGTAAAAGCAAAAAGAAAGTAGTATCAAATTCAAATATATATAGCAAGGGTTGCAAAGCAAGAAATTGGGTATCATCCAAAAGCATCCAAAATACGTAACAAAAAAGAACCTATTAAGCAGAATTTGGTTACTATATAGACAATTACACAATGATGTTATTTGCAAGTGATGTTCTTAAACTAAATGATCTTAAACATGCAATTTACAACACACGATTTCTCATTAAGCAATACACCTATACGGATCCAAAAAATTCAAAATCATTGAAAAATGACTTCCAACAAAAAATTTAACACTTCATCATCAGCGGACAGACAAACGCAGTTATAGCAACTCAAGGGTAAATTAATATAAAATGTGAACAAAAATACAGAAGCATAAGGGTCAACTTTGCATATGCCTCCATTGATAGAAGCTTGTTCGTTTTAATAGACTTCCAAACAATATCTTGAAATGCAAATAAGAAGTACCTATAAAACTGCATTTTAAACACATTTTAAGGAATATAACACAATCTTGATTAATATTTGACATTACAACTGAATAAGAAGTTCAAGTCACTACTAAGGCTCGGGCAAACATTAACAGTGGAATACGTAAGCAGTACAAAAATCCCTAAAGTAGATAAAATCAGTACCAAAAAAGCACTAAATTAAAGTACATTTTCACCTATAATATAACACAAAAATTAGGTAAATTCAGTAAATAAAAAACCTATTCAAAGTAACCAAAACAAAGAACTATCAAAGATTATGAAGCAAATAATGATTTAAAGGGTAATATTAACATGTGTTTAATTAAGTTTCTAGAAGAATCTTTCGGACATAAAATTTACCTTCTAAAATCTTCAGTTGATATGTAAAATTACCAAAAAACTTGAAATTGGTTCTCTTTTTGACCCAAAACGTGTACAGTATATGAGAGTAACTACAATAATAAACTAAAGATCTTTATTGCTTCAATTAAATCTGTACTGAGTTTTACAAGATTTATTTTACCAAAAACTTCCTTGCCCTCTATCAAAGCAAGTTCTTATTTACGAAATGCTCTTAAGCTAAATAGACCTTCTTAATAGCCTCACAAATGATTTTATAATTGAAATATACACTTACCTAGCAATCATACAAGTTGCAAGCTTTCATTGTGTCTCATCCGTTCTTGTGTGGACAATTCTTGTTTTTCACAAGTTCTAGGATAATTACCAATGAATGCTTGTGATTAAGGGTATTCAAACCGGGTATCCGGCTTTTCGGGTACCCAGTTAGATGGGTATCTAACTTAATAACCCGTGTTCCGACCCGATTTATCCGAGTACACGGATATTGAGTGCCCGAATACATCGGGTAGGGACATCGGGTATCCGATTTTATTGTTAACTCTTTATATGAATATTAATAAACTAATAACTTGTTCAATGCCAATGCAGATTTGATAATGTACCTTTTGAAAATATGCAATGTGCAGATCTCATTGAACTGCCAATATTTTATTTTTCCAAGTAAATTAACACTTTATAATGATGATTTATAGTAGCATAATTACTTAAATTCTAATAAAGTAGTAATTTGCTATTGTTCAGGTGCACGTTAAAATGTAATACTCTCCGCTCTATTTTAGTTTGATTTTCAGTACTTATCTTTGAGTTTGCACCTTAAAATTTAAGTATGCGAGAGTATTTTAAGTTTTAGGGTACATAGTCAAAGGGACAAAGAAAGCATAACGTAGTCTCAATAATCAAGAAGCCACAACTAAGCCAATAAAGTATTTTTTTTAAAAAAAAATTATCCAATATAACGGGTCAACGGGTACACGATAATATTTGCTTTGTGGCGGCCCATTACCCAACCTGCAACATAAACTGCTTTTGGAAATTTGACCCAACATTTAAGATGTGGGTCAACGGGATAGCAGGTCGGGTCAAGCGACTCGGGTTTTTTGAACGACCCTAGTGAGCATTTAACTTGAAACAAAAGCATTGATGTTTTAGTATTGCCTTAATAGATTATACTCAATCAAGAATGATCTTAACGAAAGTCTTGCAAAATACACCAATAGTGTTCAAAAATTAATTATAACCAAAGCAAGTATAAATAAGAAACAAAAAACTTAGCATACACAATTGATTACCTTGATTTGGTACATTTAAAGTTTTTTACTTTGAGTTCGATATCATTCACGTTTAGTATAGTATTTCCCTAATTGTGCAAGATTTCCCAATGGGTTCTTGAGTTGATCCCTCGAAAATTGTCATATTAAATAGGAAGCCCTTCTTCATAATTCACCATTATTTTGCTCACACTAATTCACCATTATCAACCAAAAAAAATTTAAAAAACGGGGCAAATTCTAGACAAGACAAACGAGCAGCCAAGAATAACAAAAAACATTCGTCATATATGGAATCACATGATTTTTTTAGTTTAGTCATATATGGAATCACATGATATACCAAAAAAGACATGAACTATACATTCATCAATCGTAATATATTAACACATCAAATATGTGTTTGAATCGAAATGGTGACATACAGATAAATAATGAAAAAATCAGTTGCAATTTGTCAATTATTTGTAATTGTCAATTCTTCTAAATGTCAAACCATTACTTGAACTACTAATCACATATCAAGAGTGTGGAATTACATGATGAAGCAATACCTTTCATATCATTGGCGATTAGGTTGGAACTCCTTATGTACGGTAGTCATCAAGACCTTCAACAATGCCAAATTCCTCATGTACAATCTACCCAATACAACATTTATAATTGTTAAAAACAAATAAAAAGTTATTATATTGAAAAGTCCATGAACAAGTACGATAGTCATCAAGACCTTCAACAATGTCAAACTCCTCATGTAAAACCTACCCCTAACAGCATTGAAAGTTGTTTAAAACAAATAAAAAGTTATTATATTGAAAAGTCCATGAACAAGTGTCATTAGGGCCCGTTAAAAGTCCATGAACGGACCTTTTTTAACGAGCTTGACCCTATTTTTTTTAAACAGGGTGAGCTTTTAAGTCGTTTTATAAAGAGCCAAGCCTTCCAACGCATTATGTAGTGCTTAATAACATAGAAAACACAGACGACAACTTTATTAGTTCCCTTTTTTCTCCTCGAACATAAATTCTTTTTTTATTAATGCTACAATTTTAACCCGCAATTTAATCCCTTCATAAATCCCTTTTATTTCATCTTTTCTTATCAGGGAGTGGGTTACTTGTTATTCCTTTTTTTCTTTCGAGATATTTTTAATTTTCGATTTCATCTTATATTTCATCTTTTTTTAAAATTGGGGTTTTGGGTGTGGATTGTGGGCTTAGTGCTAGTATACTACAACAGTTTGTTTTACTTAGCTTATTTCTGAATATTTATATAATGATTTAAATTTTAAAATATATGCTATATTGGGTGATACAGGAAATAACTATAAAATTGATTCCATAATAGTTAACAAAACAAGATTTTTTACATAATTGGGCCGAGTCAAATGGACGCTTGACCCGTCCCGACCCGAACCGCCGACACCTCTACTCAGTATTCAAGGCAAAAATCACAAATCACAACTCACATTGGTGCATCAGGTGATGGAGCTTGATCTGATATACCAAATATACATGTATACGAGTTCATTCAAATTTAATTATTATATAAAAAGAGGGTTAAAGCTAATCCAAACCTTATGCTTGTAATTTTGAATTTCTTGCCATTGATCTCCAGGGTTGAAACAGAAAGCCATTCCTACCATGTATTTGGCATCAATGAATGGCTCATTTACTTCCAACACTTCCAAATCATCCCTTGAAGTGCCATCTCATAAAACCAGTCTTTCAATTCGGACTAACCTATGAACTAATTCATAAAATTTAAATCACAAACAAAGTCATAATGTGACATTCAAATCAAACTTGTAAGTCTAATTTCATATTCAACACGAAAATACCAAAATTATTAGCTTCTTCTTTTCATACCCATGTCAAAACAATCCAAATCATTACCATCTTTTATTTTTTCATACTCAAAATTTATTGAACAATAATTCATCAAAACAACCAAGCCAAACTACACTACAGTTCCAAAAACCCCGCACCTCTTAACAAAAATAAACAAATTAAATAAACTTAGGTCAAATTGGAAAAGGGGAGAAATTGGATGACTTTGAGAAATTACCAGCTAATCTCCACCAGATTTCTTGCCATTGATTTCCAGGGTTGAATCATCCACAATTCTAATGGTTCCAAAGGACCATGTGTTGAATCATATTTGAACATATAAGCGTATATAACAAAGTAAAACCCTTTTACTTCACTAATATATTATCAAACAAAATTAAACAAGCCCTAGATTACCGACATTGTGGAAGAAATGAGGAAAAGAGGAAGACGGCTTTCCCATTTTATATCTGAACATGAAGAAATTCGGTCCAATTCAGCTTTTCAAACACAAACTCAACCCAAATTCACAAAAAAATTTTATTCAAGCACAAAATCAACCCAAATTCACAAATATCTATTTTTATAAGGGATCAAACCAAATTCTGTTGGAATTTAGGGTGTATAGTGGTTATCGGAAATGATTTAATTAATTAAATTAAATAAATAATTTGATTAAATTAATTAAGTATATCCCAAGGTTACAAGGAATAAGTGATTTTAGGGAAATTAAAAGTCACTAGTCGCGAACGAATTCGCGGATCGCGAAATGCAGGCAGAATGTTTCTGTTTTGTGAAAACTGAAACTCGCGACCAGTGACTATTTTCGCGACCCGCGAAAATCTGAAATTTCTGGAATTTTTCCTTGCGACGTTTTGCTTTGTTTTGGTGGTTATATAATAACTTCCTACTGTTATTATGATTACTTTTAGCCATGTTATTTGGGATGTAAGGGCTGAGTGAAAGGCGACATGAGTTCATGAATCGATCTCATGTTTCACGGATCAACCTTGTGTTTCATGAAGTAATATGTTGCTTCATGAACCGGTGTGAGCTATTCTATAAATATAGAAAGCTTGTGTGTTATTTGATAGATGGAATTTCTGATTTCTTTTCTTCTCTAGCAATTTACATCGAGGACTTGAAATTCTCGTGTGTAATTTTATTATCTTCTTCCACTTTAGTTTCTCTTACATCATTCTAATTTCCGTGTGCTCGGAAGTTAGTGTAATTCTTTGTATCTCAAAACATATTTCTGGTTGATTCCCAAGCACCGTAGTAGGGAGGAAATGATGTTTTAGGAAAGAGCATCTCGCCTAGAATTTATATCAAGATCCAACAAAATCTTCTTGTTACTTTGTTCGATATATGGTGATTCCCGATGATGTAATCTACATTTGGTGTATGTTAAGCAAAGGTTTGAACTTGTCATATGTAATTGGTTTTCTACTACAAACTTGTAACTTTATTTTATATGTTTTTTATAAAATTAAAGTCACATTTCTAACAATCTAAAACATCAACTTCTTAAATTAGTATGACAAGTTTCAATGTTTACCACAAACTTTGTCATATTTGACAAATTTGTTGGGAAAGTTTTTTAAGTTTGCTTATATGAAAATTACACCATGATCGGGTGTCGAGATTATCGTAGAGATTCTTGAAATGGTGCATTGGTTCGATAAAAGAATGTGTTGATTTGTTAAAAAGACACGTTGGTTCATCAAAGAATATGTTAGTTCGATAAAGTGACACGTTGGTTCATGAAAAGATGCGTTGTTTCATGAAGAGTTGCGTTGTTTCTATCTTGATCAAGTTATGTAAGAGAGATGGACGTAATTACATGGTAGAGATGATATTTCTCAAGTATGTAAGTTCTCTATGTTAATTTCATAAGTTCATTATTTTTTATGATGATAGAGATGTACAATATGTTACATGTTTAAGCAAGTTCTTATATCCATGAAATTTGGTTAAGTATGTGATCATGGTTATTTGATCATGGTTATCATTTGGTGTAAATGATGATACTCCATTTTATTTGTCAAAGAAATTTGATAGTTGGAAGTATAAGTAACTTACCATGATTTTTATGATGATTAAAATTATCATCAAAGGTGGATAATGTTTGCTATCTTTTGTGTTTAAAAGTTTTGTTTTATGCATGATAAGATGATAAATTTCATGGTCATGTTTTGACATATTTTTTGACATGTATATCTTATTTTATATATATCATGTCTTGTTCTATTATAAAAGATGATAAGTGTTATTATCAAGTTGAATATAATTGCTTTAATAGTTATTCATGGTAACATGTTAAGTATTTGGATCTTTACATGTTTGGTAAGACAATAGATTTTGTCATGCAAGTTATACATATATGTTTGTTATGTGTGGTTATATTTTGACCAAGTTCAATAATGTCTTTGTTATTGATGTATGTTTCACCTTTCGAGTGAATTATTTTTTAAAAGGTTGCATGATCCATGTTTGATTAACAATGAAGTTAATTAAAGTATATAGTATATTATTGCAATGTTGTTCTTTACAAAAGTGCATGTTGTATTTTTGTTTCATGCATGTGTAGAATTATTTCTATGTGTTTGTGCATGATTCAAGTTAGCCTTTATGATATATTCTTTGATTGGTTTATTACCAATGTTGTTTAAATTTGGACATAATATCTTTTTTTATGGGGTTGTCATATGTATACTTTTACCCAAGGTTATATTAATTTATTAATATTTGAACGGGTACAAAGTTTATGACATGAATAAATTTAAAGGTTTACCATCAAAGATTCATTAAAAGTAATTTTAATGTAAAGTGATGATTAAACAAGAATTTGAAAATCTAATAATGTTATTAAATAAAGGTTGAAAGTTGTCAACATTATTTTAAACTCGGAATATTATGGAGGTTGATAAGTTCCATAATGTTAAATATATAAAAGGAGTTTAATGGTTTTATAAGTGATTTTATATATCAAATAAATGATAAAGACAAGTTTGTCTAGTTCATTTAGATATATATGATGGTTTAATCTTATATGGAATAAATGTTGATTTGCTAAGTAAAGCAAGTTATGAATTTTGTTTATTATTACATTGATTAATGTATTAATTGAAATTCATATGTTACTCTTAATCTAGAGTATGTGTCAACGCTTTAAGTTTTATTATGGTAATTAAAATTACATAATATGTTATTATTTTGATTTTCAAGATATGCATTATTTGCATGAGTATATGTAAAGTTTTATATACTAATATTTATTTTGGAGAAAAGTACTAAATAAGTTTTATTCCGGTTAATGGGTATGTTAAGGTATCTTATGTTGTCGGATAACGCCTATATATATTTGGTGTGACAATAAAGAAGGTTTTAACTTTTTAAGTTAAAGTTGATATTAAATGTTTTCTTTGGTTTAAAGTATTTGTTTTATAGAAAAATCTTAATCATTTTGGTACAAAGGATATTTATTTTGAATTATCTCAAAGTTCAAAATAAGGATGCATCTATATAGATTATGTTATTTATAACATCTACTATGAGTTCTATTTATTAGAACAAGAGATATTATATATCAATGATATTTGATTATAATACAAAGTGATGCAATATTTGTTTGGAAATTTAATTTTCAATGATAGATAGGTTTGAATACCTACAAGTTTAATTTGTACAAATAAGTGATTATGATATTTCGATCTTTAATAGAATGACTTGCTAATCTTTTGATAAAGCATGTATTTCTAAAAGAGAAAAATATAAGTTTGTTTTAACTAAGGAAAGTTTTTAACGAAGTTTGGTTTTGTTAAAGTTTTCAAAGTAAAAAGTTTTAATATCTTGTATTCATATTTCTAATATGAAGGTTTACCCATGTTTATGTTTTGATACTTAAGTATCATATAAGTTTAAGCTTTCTTAAAGAAAGTAAGTAATGATGTGTTCATCATGGGAATAATGTTTGAAGTTTAGTAACTTAATCTCCATGCAAGTATAACAATATGTTATAGATAGATTTTCATATTATATATGAAGATTGATGAGCATGTATTAATGTTCAAGATTTATTAAGTGGTATTATACTTAATATGATAATTTATTATTGAATTTATTTCAATAAGTTTACCGAAAATACAATGGTTAAATAATTGTTTGTATTTTCATATGGTATGTTATATCATAAATTTTTATAAATTATGATATATATTTGTTTTGGAATATAATTGTTTAAGTTAAGATGACAAAGTAATATGTCATATTCCTTCTATGAAGGAAATGGGGGAGGTAAATGTTAAATTAATTTTAACATAAAAGTTTAAGGACTAAGAAATATAAGTATTTTATTATACTTAAAGTAAAGTCCAAGTTTACTCTCATGTCTTCCAATTGTAATTATTTCCTAGATATTTGGAAAGATTATAAAATTGGATGTAATTTTAACTTATACAAGATTCAAATTGTTTTATAGTTGTTAAGTAAAGTTTTACTTACAACTTAAAGTTCCTTTATTAGGAAATTATTTGAATAGTCCAAAATGTTTATGTTGTACCATGGATTTAATTAATCTTATAGTAGAAGTTCTTCAAGTTTGAAGAGGTACTCAAGTATGAGTTTGATCTTTAGTGAATTGGCCATTCTCTATATTGATCAAAGTATATGTGTTTGTGGGGGAGGTATACCAAGTTTTGATCACCCAAGAACAAACAAAGTTTTAGCTTATTCTACTATGATATTAATGTTATTTGTCAAGATTTAGACAAATATGTAAACTGTATAGTTTAAAATACTCATCTTTGTGATGTATAAGCCAAAGTTGTGCACAAAATCAATCTAGTTTTGATTGACAAGTGGCTTGTATAAAGTATTGATAGTCGAGTGTAACTTTGATAATGCTATGACGTCTAATTTAGGCGAAGCCGAAAATTAGGGCTTATCAAAGAAGGGATCACATTTCTTGACTATGTGAACAAAGTTCAAAGCTAGACAAAGTATTCTTACAAAGTCTAGGAATTTCATGTTTTAATGAAATTGGTACATGTCCATTCTTCAACACCATGAGTGAGACCCAATTCGACGCTAGAAGAAACATCTAGTCTCGAATTCAATGTGGATTGATCGCTCATCAGATGTTGGAAAGCAACACTTTAAGTGATCCTAAGTTGCTTTATTCGTGATGTTGACAAACGCGGTAGTAGAGTCGTTCCTCGAAGTCTCCATTTCTAGAGTTATGAAGATCTCTAGATTGAGTGCTTTATTCACGAAAGCATGGTATATTAGGGAGAAGCTACCTATATAAGTTCAAGATTTGGCCGTCTTAAAGAAATCAAGGGGCATACTTATGATTTCAATGAACTTATGAATAGATATGGACACATGGCCTTTAACGTGTCAAGGATGTAAGATTAATGAATTATTTCGTGTGTACTATTCCTTCAATTGGTTTGATATATCTGCTTAATTCAATCCGTAGGGACATTAAGGGATATGATCAATTGTAAAGATGCGTGGTACTAGGTGTCAATTCAATTCGTAGGAACATTGGCATTGATGCATGAAATGGGTTGGAGCTAATGGATCGCAAAAGAAGAAAAGGATTATACACTCTAAATGGGGGAGGATTGTTGGAATTTAGGGTGTATAGTGGTTATCGGAAATGATTTAATTAATTAAATTAAATAAATAATTTGATTAAATTAATTAAGTATATCCCAAGGTTACAAGGAATAAGTGATTTTAGGGAAATTAAAAGTCACTAGTCGCGAACGAATTCGCGGATCGCGAAATGCAGGCAGAATGTTTCTGTTTTGTGAAAACTGAAACTCGCGACCAGTGACTATTTTCGCGACCCGCGAAAATCTGAAATTTCTGGAATTTTTCCTTGCGACGTTTTGCTTTGTTTTGGTGGTTATATAATAACTTCCTACTGTTATTATGATTACTTTTAGCCATGTTATTTGGGATGTAAGGGCTGAGTGAAAGGCGACATGAGTTCATGAATCGATCTCATGTTTCACGGATCAACCTTGTGTTTCATGAAGTAATATGTTGCTTCATGAACCGGTGTGAGCTATTCTATAAATATAGAAAGCTTGTGTGTTATTTGATAGATGGAATTTCTGATTTCTTTTCTTCTCTAGCAATTTACATCGAGGACTTGAAATTCTCGTGTGTAATTTTATTATCTTCTTCCACTTTAGTTTCTCTTACATCATTCTAATTTCCGTGTGCTCGGAAGTTAGTGTAATTCTTTGTATCTCAAAACATATTTCCGGTTGATTCCCAAGCACCGTAGTAGGGAGGAAATGATGTTTTAGGAAAGAGCATCTCGCCTAGAATTTATATCAAGATCCAACAAAATCTTCTTGTTACTTTGTTCGATATATGGTGATTCCCGATGATGTAATCTACATTTGGTGTATGTTAAGCAAAGGTTTGAACTTGTCATATGTAATTGGTTTTCTACTACAAACTTGTAACTTTATTTTATATGTTTTTTATAAAATTAAAGTCACATTTCTAACAAATTCATCAAATTATACTATCATTAAAGGCCACAGAAAAGCTAAGAAAGCAACAACTTTTGTTACTTCACAAATATTGTAATTTAAATGTACCCATTAAAGGCCATAGAAAAGCTAAAAAAAACAACAACTTTTGTTTTACTTCACAAATATTGTAATTTCAATGTACCCATTTTCAATAAACTGGAAACAATCAAAGTAACCATTTTTAATAAACAGAAAATAACATGACTTGCAAAGTACCCATTTTTAATTACTCAAAAAAAAAGTACTCATTTTTAATAAATATGAAATATTAGATTCTTAATGGATTCTTACTTTAGGTTCCATAGCTTCTTCCTTTTAGAGTTTGGGTACAGATATCAAGAGGCGATGATGCCGAAATCGTAACTGGCTTTGCTGATTTACAAGGGACGACGCCGAAATCGAAGACCTTGCTGCAATCGACCTTTCACATTTTGCAATTGAAATTGACCATGGCATACGAAGGAAAATGAGATGAACCAAGAGAGGAGGATGGAAGCAAAGCTAAGTGGAGAAGGTGAAGGTAGATGAATCAAGAACGAAGTAAGACTTCTTTGATAAATGATGATGAAATAAACAGTAAAAATTGGTGCGTGTTACAATCTTGTGTATCTCTAAATACACGTGTCAAAAAAATAAACACTACTATTCATTAGATGCAAAATGAATTGTTAAAAATTATGCTCTCTTTTTATAGTTAATAAATATATATATATATATATATATATATATATATATATATATATATATATATATATATATATATATATATATATATATATATATATATATATATATATATATATATATATATATATATATATATATATATCTATTAACTATAAAAAGAGAGCATAATTTTTAACTATTCATTTTGCATCTAATGAATAGTAGTGTTTATTTTTTTCGCAGCGTATATATAAATGGAATAATTGAACATGTTAATTATGAAACTGAATATTTAAATGGCATAATTGATCTTCCATTTTCAGACATTCAAACTTCTATTTAGAGAATTGTACATGTTAATCATGAAAATGAACACTTAAATGACATTATTGATTCCATTGTAGACATTCAAACTTTAATTTATAGAATTGAACATGTTAATCATGAAACTGAACACTTAAATGACATAATTCATCTTCCATTGCAGACATTCAAACTTCAATTTTAAGAAGTGAACATGTTAATCATGAAACTGAACACTAAAATGACATAATTAATCTTCCATTGCAGACATTCAAACTTCAATTTAGAGAATTGAACATGTTAATCATGAAACTGAACACTTAAATGACATAATTGATCTTCCATTGCAGACATAAGTTTTTTGAATTTTGAATGTAGATTTTCTTGAAATTAAAGAGAGAAGTGCAGAGATTTTTCGTAAAATTGGAAGAGGAAATCTCGTTGGATTTGTTTTCTTTTTTCTTCTCGCGTGAATTTGGGCGGTTATTGAAATTGGTTTCCTGAATTTTTCAATTTTAATTTTGGTAGTTTACATATATGATCTTTTCCTTTTTTTAATTGAATAAAAGACGATGGGCTGAAATGTTTGGGCCGTCTCATTCTAAGATGATCTCGTCCAATACCGTTTAAATAAAGGGATTCGGTTTTTTTATTTTTATTAAAATATCTAATTTTATAAAGTCTCATGTGAAAATCTCATAATGAGACTGTACATCAGTTTGGGTTGAATAACTTGACTAATATAATAATTAGGAAAAACTGTCGGGAATAATCCGTACTTTTAACGTTTGCCTATGAATAGACCTGGGAAAACGGTCGGTCGGTCGGGTTACGGGTCGGGTCACTTTCGGTCGGGTCATTTTCGGGTCGGGTCATTCTCGGGTCGGGTCATTTTTGGATCGGGTCACTCTCGGTTCCGGGTCGGTCGGTTCGACCCAACGGGTTATGACTTATGAAATTTTAAAAAATAATTTTTCCATATTTTATTATTTATGAAACTTTTTATATAAAAAAACTATTTCTCATCCCTATGACATTAATCCACATATCAATTAACACAGTATCAAAGCATTATATGTGATTGAATTCAAGTTATAAGAAATCAGTAATTGCGTCGTTCGTTGTCTAAACTTTAAATCTCTATGTATAGTTGGATTTGTAAGATATTAGAGAAACCAGATGTGCGATTTTCTAAAACTAGTTGGTATATCAGGTTCATTTAAGTGTAAATAAAATAAGGAAATTAATATTTATTTTGACAGAACAAAATGTAGAAGAACAAATATTTATTACAGTTGTAACTTTAGATAAAAATGACGTTAAATATCTTCTCATTTTCTCATAAAAAATATTTTCACAATTTCAGGTTGAAAAGATATACAAATAACTAAGTACTTATTTCGATTTATAAGATACACGTTTTATAATCTAAGCTATAGCGACATTTCTTTTCTAAAAAGCTCATTTTACTGTGCAAAACGTTCTTATAAATTATATCGATTTGCTTACTGAAATGTAGAAGAACAAAAAACTCATTTGACTGATTTAACAAGATATATGTATTCAATTAAGATGATTATAACATCCTTTTTTTAAAGAAAAATAATTACGATGGCTAAAAAGATGTTAATTGCGTATTTTTTAAGATCTATTAATGAGTTTTAAGGTTCAAATGATATAGTCAATATGTTTAGATAAGTTGTAAACAAAAATTTAATTTGATATGAATTCTAACATTGAGATTACTCTAAAAATTGACATTAGACCTGTCAAAACGAGTCGGTCGGATCGGTTGCCGGTCGGGTCATTTTCGGTCGGGTAATTATCGGGTCGGTCATGTTTCGGGTTAAGTCGCTTTCGGATCGGTCGGGTTCGGGTTTTAACGGGTCGGGTCTCGGGTCCATTTTCGGGTCGGATCAAATTTTCCCTGGTCTACCTATGAATAATCCTTACTTTTAATTATTCATAAATAATCTCAACTTTATACTGAGTTTGCTCACAACACCCCCAATTATTTGAAACTGACTATTCTAGGTTGCCTTCAAGTAACCCCATACAACCTTCTCCTTCCTTTCTAATTGACACTTCCACAAGCAAAAACCCCAATTCATTTCTAGGGTTCATGAATACATCCCAAATTTTGCAAATCAAAGACAAATCTTGGCAAGGCTATCTTCTATTGGTTGTGGGTACTTTTCATCTTCATTAAAATGGTAAAATTCTATTCTCATGAAGTTTTTTTTTTCAAATTTGTTCGACAATCTAGGCAGTGGCGGACCCAGGAATTTCAAACTGGGGGTACAAAACACGAACGTCATATCATTCATGTCTCATGAATCAAATTTAAACATCCTAAGCCGTAACACAACACATCATCTTACAATTACCATGAAAAAACACTAATCATAATGCTTTTATATGTCTATATCAATTACACAAAACCAAATTTCTATGAATTCACAATTATAATCAGTAATTAAATTTTTCCAATCCCTAATAAAGGGAAAATTTATCTCTAAATTAGATTAATTTATGAATCCCTAATAAAGGGAAAACTTAACTTTAAACTAGATTAATTTATGAATCCATACAACAAATTATATATGAATAACAATGATTAGGAATCATTTAGACATTCACAGGTAATTAATTAATTCAAAAATAAATAAATAAACTGGTAATCTTTATAAATAAATGACTAGAAAACAAAACAATAAAATAAAGAATAAGAAAGAATTTTACCTTTGTCCCCTTAATTCCAAATTGAAACAACTGAATATTATGAGAATCAAGAAACTGCTTATGCTGTTCTGGGTATTGTTCAGTGCACAAATAACTACAACAATATATTTTTTAAAAAATTAAAATTTTCATAATAAATTGATACTATAATACAGAAATTAATGAATTGAGAAAATTTGAAACAGAACAAAACAAACTTACATGATAGACTTGAGATTTAGGGTTTCCAAGAACCCAAAATTGGAAGGTTCTGGAAACCCAGATCTGTACAATCCTTCTTCCACCATTGAAAAATTACTAGGAGAAATCAAAACATCATCTTCCTCTTTTAATTCTTCTTTCTTCTCCTTTTTCTACAGCTTTTCCCACAAAATTATGCTCATTCTTCAAAAATTTATTGAATTAAATTGATTTTTTTGTTGGATTTATAAAAATTGAAGGACAAGAATTAAAAAGATTGAAAATTTATCATAAACCCTGAAAAATAATTGGGATATTATTCATATTGAATATAATCTCCCACATTATGAAGCAGGGAAATTGAAGGAGAAAAAGTAAAAAGATTGAAATTTATGAATGGAAAATAGAAGTATGACATAAATTAAGCAACAAGCCAACAACAACTTATTTAAGCAATTTCAATCATAGAGAATAAAATTGAAACTTTAAAATTCAAATGGAGTTTTTCTATTTAGTGAATTAGGGAATTTACCTCAATTGAATTGGAGAAAGTGGTCAGTGGAGACAGCCAGGCGCAGGCAGGAGGCGGTGCGGTGGTGGCGCTGGACTGGTGGCGGTGCCGCGGTGGTCGACTGGTCGAGAGTGAGAAGGAGAGAGAAGGGACAGGCGAGACTGTGGCACTGTGCACGCGAGAGAGAGACTGGAGAATAGGGTTTGGGTTTCTTAATTTTTTTATTTTTTTTAATTTTTTTTTTCTGATTTTTTTTTTCAAAGTGGGTCCGCCCCTTGTCTCAAAGTGGGTCCGCCCCTGAATCTAGGGTTCACTGTGCGAAATTGTTTTCGAAAATGAAACTGTTCGAATAGGTTTACTGTGCGAATTCTTCATGGTCTGTGCAATTTCAATGGTGAATTGTGCTTATCTTTAATTTTGTTTGTGATTCTATTCTCATAGTCATGGAGGTTTGTTTATCTTCAATTTTGCCAAAAAACACACTGTCACTTGCTACAACCAGCAGCTCAAATAAAGGGGAACAAGTAATTTCGTTGGGGTTACTTGTTACAATCGGTCAAAAATGAGGAGGGGGTGCTGTGAGCAAACTGAATTCAAAGTTCGGATTATTTATGAATAATCAAAAGTACGGATTATTCATAGGAAAAAGTTAAAAATACGGGTTATTCCCGACAATTTTTCCTAATAATTAAGATATGAGTTGTTTTTCATGACAAAAACATATGAGTTGTGTTATATCGAGATCGTCTTCGACTGATTTATTTCAAACAGCCCACGGGTGACACCACACATATAGCAAAAGGAGTTGCGATAGGAAGGGAAGATCAAAGACGGATGGCGATATTATATGCGGTGGTGGCTAGAGGAACCACCGTGCTTTCAGAGTTTAGCGCCGTAACCGGAAACATTGGTGCGGTGGCGCGCCGTATCCTCGAGAATATTCCTTCCGAAGCTGATGCTCGGCTTTGCTTCTCGCAAGATCGCTATATTTTCCATATTTATAGGGCTGATGGTCTCTCCTTCCTCTGTATGGCCAACGATACCTTCGGCAGTATTTTTCTACACTTTATCTCTCCTATTTGTGTTTACTTTCTTTTTTTTGAAGGTTTAATTATGTCTGTGTTTTAGGTTTCATATTTTCGATTATGATTTCATTGAGGTTTCAAGGGGCTTTATACTTTAATTTCAATGTTCCCAAGGGACTGTATCATATTTATTCTTCTCTATCCAATTTGACACTTAATTTGCATCGATCAAAGAGGGTGGCATACAAGTATCTGGTCAATCATTTGCTTGATTGTTAATCTCTTATTTAGTATTGATTGGGAGATCCATTTATGGCAGCTTGCAGCTTATGCCTCTTTTTTGATGATGGTTTGACATAATCAAACAAAGTAATTTGCTGCAATTTTTAATCACTCAAAAACCCTAAATTCCAATATCGTTATTAATCACTGAGAAAAAGGATAACACTCATGAAAAAATGGAACTGTAACTAGTCATTTGGTTGCCTAGTAAAAACTCCGTAAATCCCAAAATGATAAAGGAGTTGCAATTTATCGGCATAGATCAGCCGGTTATAAGGGCTCACATTATTTACTTTACACACTAAGTATACTGTTCTTTTAATTTTTGAAATAAATATGGTCATTGATTTCAGTTCAAATATCTTCATTGGCTTTATAGAATGATGTTATTGCTCAATATTAGAATAGTTGTCTATAAAGAGACTGATGAGCAGACCGAATCCGACAACATAGTAGGACTATAGGGTGATGTAGATCCGGTCCCTTCTAATCTACAAGCAACTATGAAGGTCCTTACACCAAGTTGCCATTGATGACCATTAAAGATTTTGTTTTAGATGTTCATTAATTATCTTTGATCATCCAATAGTTGATAAAATATGGTTTGACTTTGGTTATGTTTTTAGTTTTGGACTTTTATTTTTTATTATTTATGTTTGCATTTTAAAACTTAGGAATAGAATGTTGAGTAATCGTCCATGTTGAAGCATTTATAGTGTTCTTGGAAAAAGAGGGTAATATAATTTGCCGTCATTAATCTTGGAAAAATTAAACCTATCCCTAAATCCACTCGTGTTACGTGCCCAAACTCCCAATTAACTGCATCTGATATTCCCTTGACACACCTTAAATAAATAAAGCGCAAACCCTTTATATTTTCTTATCACAAGTCTGTCCCGACGAACTCTAACTCAAATCTCATATGTCACTTTTCACTAGTCATCCCTAGTCCAATTCACAAACTTAATACTTTTCTACCAACCCAAGTCCACATGTCAGTACCTAAAATAACTGCAATATAAGTTCCCTCACTCACCCTACATAACGGTCACCTTGACCATTTACCCACAAAATACCTTAACCCAAATCAAGTGCTATAAACACACCAAAGTTGGAGTATACATCACTCTCAAAAGTGCAAATCTAGAGTATTGCATTTTTATATAGGGAGAGATGAAAATGCACTTCCTTGTCAACAACGAAGAGCATTGAATGTCAACATCAATTATTCAGATTGGGCAGTTGAGGATTGTTTGCACAAGAATATTCAAACATAGTGTTATCTTACTTGAAAAGCTGTACTTAACTACACAAGTAATTGAAATGCAGGTAGCTTTGTATGTGTAGCTAACTTGTAAATCTTAAATATCTTAAACAAAATTGTTTGACGAGCTAATTGGTTTCTACAAATGACTAAATGTTATTCATTATTTGTGAGTCTAAGGCCCATTTAATTCATGTTTTGACATGTGCTCTTAAAACAACAATAATTGGTCCGCACTATGGACGCTGGTTTGTCTGTGACCAAATTGAACTATATGGGGTAAGACCCCGCCATACAATGCCTGGAATGGGGTCATTTGTATGGGTGTATAGGAGATGTACTGTAATAGAACTCGACCCAATGAACGCACCCTGCCCATTTATAAGGTTGTTCAATTGGAAAACATGGTACGTAGGTCTCTAGTGCTTTATTTGCAATCTTAGTCTGCCCCATCAATTTGAGAGTGGAAAGCGGTGCTTCGTTTGAGCATTGTTTGTTGCAATCATAGTTCTTGCCAAGAGATCTAAAATTATTGAGCTCGGGAACCCATGTAGTTCAACTATTTACTTATTGAATTTGGTGTCTAGTGAAAGGATGTTTGAAGATAACAAAGTGGGCTTATCTGGTCAGGTGATCCACCCCTGCAAAATTATATTCAATCTGTCAAATTTTGGGAGGCCTTCAACAAAGTCCATAGTATATGCTCTCACACCTGGTATTGGCAATGGGTGTAGCAACCCCAATACTAAATGTATAAAGCCTTAACTTGTCGACATATATTGCATTCTTTTACATGTCAAAATAATCTACCCTCTTATACCTTGCTAATACCACCACAACTATTCAAACCGACAAGAGTTCCTTGCATGTCCCTAACCGGTGATTCATGATACTCCAAAAGAAGTACCAGTATTAATGGTGATGACCTTGATAGAACATACCTTCCGTTATAAAATAATTTCCCATTTTCTAGGGTGAAACAGTTATAGGTACAAGAACCTTCCTCTAAAGAATGACCAATTCGGGCAAGATTTTTATCTTTGTGTGCTTCCTCCTCCAAGAAGGACCAATCAATCCCATTGGAACTCAATAATAGTCCTAATTCAAAACTTCTTGAGGTCTAAGCGATAATGCATCAACCATTGAGTTATTCTTACCTGAATTGTAGATAATCAAGAAATCATACCCAATCAATTTCATCATACATTGTTTATTTTCACAATCTCACATCCTGCTTCCCTTTGTTTTAGTAAGAATAAGTTTTTTTTTTTTTTTTTTTTTTTTTTTTTTTTTTTTTTTTTTTTTTTTGTTATGAACCTCCTTCCTAATCGATAATCTTTACATTTTGGGACGTCAAACACTATTTCCATGCTTGTTGCTAGCCCTCGTTCCCAAGAACTTGCTAAAAGAAACTATAGGGTGATCGTCCTAGCAGCACTGCCCCTAAACCGTGCGTGAGACGTCCATTTCCAATATAAAAACCCTTTGGAAGTCTGGCATTCAAGAACAAGAACTTGGGTTATTGCTGGTTGGGATGTTTGGAATGCCATTTCTGCACTCTTTCCCAATCAAACACACCTGTTTTTGACTTATTGGTCAAATTTTTTTGGCAATACTAGCATAACACGAACCATATTCTCGTTAACAACTATCCTATTCAAGGAAATCACATACCTCAAATAGGCCACCCTATTTACTCATTCACACTTTGCTCTGAAAGTTTTCAGGCATGCAACACTTGTTTCAGATGCTCAACATGCTCCATTTCATCCCTACTATATATGAGTATGTCATAAAAGACTAGAACAAACTTTCTAAGAGAAGGGAAAAATTGTCGTTCACAAGGGCTTGGAATGTAGAAGGGGCATAGGTCAAGCCAAAAGGTATAACCAAGAAGTCATAAGTCCTTCATGGGTTTAAAGGTTGTTTTGTGTATGTCTTGGGTCTTCATGCGTATCTGATGATAACTTGATTTATGATCAAGTTTGGTAAAAATCGAAGAACCATGGAGTTCATCTAACTATTCTTCAATGGTCTGTATGAGGCAATAGGTATTATCTGGATTCTGGCACTGTCGCCTTATTCAAGGTTGCATCTATAGTCAACGCAAATCTTTAAGATCTGTCTCTTTTTTTTTTTTTTTTTTTTTTTTTTTTTTTTTAACGAAAATGACGGGCTTCAAAACAGGCCAGCATAGGGCTGAGTGATTTTGGCCTTAAGCATATCTTAAATCATCTGTTCCACTATGGGGGTAGCAAAATGGTCTCACGTTTATGGGATTGTTTCCATCTTTAAGAGTAATTGGTGGTCATGGGATCTTTGTGGACGTAAGCCAAGAATAGGTTGAAAGACTTTTTGGTAATTGTTTATGGTTATCTTTGAAAAGCTTGCAAATTTTACTTCTTGGTTAGGTTCCTCTAGTATGTTGCATTCAATCAATACACTTCCTCCCTCCATCTTAATCTCCCCCAACATTGCCTTCAATGAGACCTTGGCCCTTGCAACGAAATATCTCCTACAAATACCACCTCTCAGTCATGCTATACAAAGTTCATATTTTGGGTTTTCTAATTATTCGTGACCGGTCCTATTTTCTTACGCGGTCCTACCACTAAATTGCTAAATGATATCGGTGTTTTCAAACCGGAGTGAAAAGAAGTCTTCTACTAAATCTAGCCCTTGTAACTATAACTTTAGTCCCATGCATACCCTTCGTCCTAAAATTTCCGCACCATTTCGTAAGACAACCCCATATCGTTCACATTTCTTTCGCGGTCCCACCACCAAATTCCTAAATGATATCGGAGTTTTCAAACTGGAGTGAAAGGAAGTCTTCTACTTAATCCATGGTCAATTGAATTTCTCTTATTCCCTTGCCACTCTCTTTATTAAAAATTAGTGAAATAACTATTGGTCTACTACTCATTTCCCCAACACTTTCTATTTACTCATAACCATGAAACTACTCTACATCATACCGCCACTTCTAACCTCTTCTGTTCGTCTGTCGCCGCCTTCTCGAACGGTGTCGCAACTTCCTAATCATTCGCCTCTACAGCTTCATCAGCACATCCTTACTACCATGTCTTCCGCCAAACGCCAGTGCCACCGAAAAACCCTTAGGTACTGGTTTGTTCTATCTAATCGTCCGCCGTCGCAATCCTGCTCGCCATTTGTGTTTCTTTTTCCAAAACCTTAAACGTTTGGAAGTTCCGGCCAACATCCTATCACCAATGTCAGATCGGTGTGAATGTACTGACCAAGAGTTTATGTTCACTGCCTTCAAGATTCTAAAAAATGTTGACCGTATCGGCAACAATTTGCTCCACTACTTCACAATCTACATCCTCAATTTCAGTAGAATCTTCATTCTCGTCTTTCTTCACAACAGCCTCATCACTTTTTTCTAGATCTACAGTTTTCTTTACACTATGAGCCGCCTTCAAATCATTCTTTGACATTTTCTTGAGTAAAGCCTCCCAATGTTCATCGGATTTTTTTCTTGTTTTCTAAATACTTGTTTCTAAACTGGTCCAGATCTGCTTTGGACTGTCTAGAAATCTCTTCCTTATGCAGTTGATGTTGTGCTATATTGTTGTCAATTTTAGCGATTATCTTCTCCCTCAGAACTTATACTTTGTTCAAGCCATTTTAGAAGTCTTGATGTGTTCCAGCAGGATTCCGACCACACAATCAGCGATCTCCGATGCGTCCGTCATCACCAAGAATCTAACGGCTCTGATACCAATTGTTATGGACTAGCTTAGCCATGAGATGCGTTTACTAATGGTGAAACAGAAATGTGAATGAGATTAACAATTTGTATGAAAAATGTAAATGTATAGGGAAAAATTGAATGTAACAAAAGAACAATTACAAAAGATATTATACAAGCTTTTGAGAGGCTTGTTCTCTCCCAATGAGTATAATACTCCTCTTAAAACTATTACTTGAATGCATCCTAATTCCCCTCCCTTCCCCTCTATTTATGCTAATTATGTCTACATTTTATGCCCTAAACTTAACAAACTCCCAAGTATTATTTATTACTAATTCCTATATTACCCTTTCCTAGCCTTCAAGACATTATCTAATAGTAAGTCTTCTCATAGAATCGCCATGGCTATGTAAGAGCTTTGATTCGGTCAATATCTATGTTACTTTGATCCTCCGCTTTTGCTGCTAATCAGTGTCTGATATGGCCGATACAAATACTGGTGCTGGATACATGCCCGGTACGCCATATTGCATAAGGGTACGATGCCATTTTGCAAACCCATTTATCATTCTCACTTTCTCCATTAAAGCTTGTGAAGAAGATTAAGGGAGGGGGTACTTGTGTAGAAGATGAAGAGAAAATACAGAGAAACGACAAAATACAATGAAAAAGGAGAAGATGAAGAAGAAATAAAGAAAAAATTTGAAAAGAAAAAATAAACGTACCTTTGGTTTCGTAGTGAAGGAGCAAAGGAAAAGGGCTGTGTCACATGATTCGGTGGTTTTGCCCACGAATCACGATTAAGTTTGCTCGGCCCGAATCGAGGTTTGTTCGCCGGTTGAATTGCTGATGGGTGCGAATCAGTTTCCGGCTACCTTAAATGAGAAAAGAATGTAGCATGAAGAAGAAATCGTTGCTAAATGTTTTAAGTTTTGCTCTTCAAAAAGATATTGTAAAAGAATGAGATAAGAGAACAACGGGAAGAAGAAATTGAAACAAAAAAAGACAAAAATGTTACATGATGAATCAAAATTAAAAATTTGAGACTGCATACAATTTGAAGATTATTCCACCATTGAAGGCCTTTTTAAGCTTGAGCTACTTGAGGGGGATAGTCCACTATTTCTGGCAGGAAGAAGAAAAAGTTGAATGCTAAGGAAAGGAGAAAAAGAGTGAAAGTAGCTGATTAAATTACTAAGCATAAGAGAGGCATAGTATTTCCACATCCTAGAAAGATGTGAAAAAAAGTGACAGTACTTTTTTGTCTCATTTTCTTCTTCGCCCCCCTGAAATCGCCATGATTAGGCGAGTCTTCAGTTCGGCCTCAAAATTCTGTGATGATTAGAGTCCTCTCTAATAATTTCATGGGCAAGGGTCTTCTCAGTGTTATCCTACTTTCTTGACATTCTTTTGAGATCTTGCTCAATCTCTGCTGTTATTGGTTAGTAGAATTCACCATTGGATCAGTATAGCTTTGATACCTGTTGTGATTGATGGAGATTTAAGTTGGTTATTTTGAAAATAAAAGACCAGAAAATCCGAAAAATAGTCGTCTTTGCGGCTGCAATACTCCCGATTTTATAACTTTGGGCAAAAAAACGTTGAAACATTTTCATATTTCAGCAAGGCTATATGTAGTAGTAAAGCCTAACAGATAAAACCACTTTTGGATATTGTTCAAGTGGTATAACTAACAATCTAGCTGGCATGACTATTCTTTGTTCTTTTTTTATCACGCCTCTTATAGGTTTTCAGCTGTGTCTTCTTCATAGCTGTCGTGGCATTATATAACCTCCTAAGGGAGTTAATCCAACTTAGGTGGCTAAGGGATTGTTTGGACGCCTGAAAAAACTAAGGATCAAATTGTTTGCTTTGTTTTATTTCTTAGAAATAGCTTAGGTTGTGATTGAATACTCATGTTGAAGAAGTTATGAAATATCAGAAATTTAGTTTCTACCTAGTCTTTCCCTTTGTTCATGGTGGCGCATGGGCTGTTTGTAGGCCTTTATTTATTTGTATCATTGGAAATTAGAGTTGCTAATTATCCTTCATGCATAACCATATTTTTCTCTTTGTTCAAGTTGTGGTGCGATCTGTATCAACAAGAACACTTACACTCATTTATCATTTATTTCTAAACTCCTCATCAACACATAATTATTATATTTGTTCATAAGATTATTTATTCATATTTCTACTTGTTCCTTATTGTGGTGTGACTTAAGGTTCAATCACCTTCATTTCTTAAACATTGCTTACTTTTTCTGAGCTGTGGTGTAACTGCATCAACAAAGAACAATTGCATTCATTTCGATTCCTTTTCATATGTTTTTCCATTTACCTTGCAAACATTTTGTCCAAAAACAATTACATTCCATAACACACTGTATAAATCCATATCCATCAAAAGAAGATCACAAATCAACAAATATTTCCTTGCAAACATCTCTCATTCTCATAGGACATCTTTGCATCAATCATCACATCGTTAAAACCTTTATAATGTTTGTAACCTTGGGTTTCAAGCTTACATACAACAATCACATCAAACAAGGCTATGATGGACGCTGAAGGCCTCTATGAATTGGACTTGCTTTTTATTAGTTAGTCTTCTGATGTTATAGATATATGCCCTTTGTTTTAGATAATTCTACTTTTAATGAGCCATCCTCTTTATTTTGCCTTTAATTTATTCTTTTTGCCTTTTATTTTTATGTACTTGTATGATTAATCATGTGATGGTATAACCGCTCTAGGAAGGATCCTCATTTTACTTTTTATGTGTATAATCTTAGAAGTCTTTAATTATTTGTCTTTTTGTTATTTGGTAGGACGTATCCCATTCTCGTATTTGGAGGAGATTCATATGAGATTCATGAAAAACTATGGGAAAATAGCGCAATATGCTCCTGCTTACGCTGTTAATGATGAGTTCTCTAGAGTTTTGCATCAACAAATGGAGTTTTTCTCCAGCAACCCTTCTGCGGACACTATCAATCGTGTCAGGGGAGAAGTCAATGAGGCAAGTTTCTTTTAGGCGTTATCTTTTTGTAGAGGCTAAGCTTCTTTCTTCTTTGTCTTTAATACTTCGGTACATGGGCTTTTTATGTTTGCTCATGATCATGAATATGCTCTCTTTTTATTGCATCCTATGGATGACACCTGCTATGCAAAAGATTGTGCTAGCTCTTGGCAGTGGATTGTCTACCATTAGTATTTTTGTTTTACTTTGTTGACCTGAACTATTATGATCTGCAACCATATTGTTTTGCAGTATCCTTAAAATTAGAATAGTATCATTTAAGAAATTCATGTTATCTTATTCCCTTTCTGTAATATTTGTTATGTTTCATGTAGCGGACTCCATATGGGATTAAGGCTTGGGATTTTAAACTATACAATTTGATTTTTGCACTTCCACCATGTTTTTTACTTTCTGAATATGAAACCAAATGCTTTCAATTTAAATGTTTTGAATGCGTCTCGATGTTATTTTCAAATTACTGAAAGTTGAAAAATAATAGATATTGCTGATCAAATTTGTATGTTAGCAACTGTGTCGGTCAAGTCTACTTCATATAAAGAACGGAGGAAATCAAGTTGACTCTTGATCACCATAAGAAAGGCCTCAACGCCCTAATTTTTTTTTCTTTTTTGAGAAAGAGAGGGGCGGGGGGGGGGGGGGGGGGGGGGGGGGGGGGGGGTAACGCAAATATGTTCAATTGAATATATTCAAAAATAGGTTAGGTTTACCTAGAATAGCAACACACTTTGGTTGTCATATTCTTTTATTCAACAACAACTCATTACTTTTCTAATATTTTAGTGGTTGACTGTTTTTTTCTTCAATTTGTTTATTGGTTTCATGATAGTGAGAATTGTTGGTTCTATTTTATATTTTTTTGAAAGAATTATAATATTATGAATTTTGTTGATTTTTGTATTTTTTTCTTGTTCAATTTTTATCGAGTAAGTTACTGCGTTGTATATTTGAGAAAATTAGTATTACGTCAATCGCCACTTAAAAAAATACTGTGACACTGTTTGTTTCCAGGATCCATATTTCAATTTTCGTTCAAGGCCCCTAAAATATCCTAGACCGCCATTAAGTATGCAGCAGTTTTGTTAGTATGATATTTGTTTCCTTTTTCTGACTATAATCTGAAAATTTCAGATTCGGACTATCATGGTAGAAAATATTGAAAAGATACTCGAGAGAGGTGACAGAATCGAGCTTCTTGTAGATAAAACTGCAACAATGCAGGATAGTGCTTTCCATTTCAGGAAACAGTCAAAACGCCTTCGTCGTGCCCTTTGGATGAAAAATGCCAAGTTATTGTAAGATTCAATCGCCTCATAATTTAGTTATCTCTTGTTTTAACATCTAATTCTAACTAGTTTTTGGACTTGGGTGATTCCTTTAGTTATTGCATGGATAACAATGGTTCCCCCTGTCTGTTATCTTGATGATAATTGCCGTAATTCTGCATATGTTTGGATGGTATGCTTAAAGCTGGAAATTTAATAATAAACTTTGCATACTATGGAATATAATACAACTAGCAATCACATAATTAACAAGTCTGATACAGGATCAAACAAAAGATAATACATAATACGCTGTACATGTATTATCTTTTGTTTGATCCTGTATCAAAATTGTTAATTTAATTATGTGATTACTAGTTGTATCATTTTCCATAGTATGTAAAGTTTATTAATAAAACCTTCTAACCAAACCCATGAAATAATAAAATTTAACCTCGCAGAGATGAACAAACAGATTAAAATCAGTGCAACTCAATGTGTAATAAAATCAATCCGCATCTTTATGTGATTATATTTATTTTTAGTTAGAAAATCTTGAAAGTGTGAAATAGATAAAACTCATAGGTTAAAGTAATAATGGGTTACAGTAAGGGAGTAATCAAAATTTGCGACCTTTTCTAAACGGAGATGAGTGTGGCATACTGGCCTGGAAGGATATATATGTTGCAAATGGTAAACTGTTAACAACTCTTGTAAGTGACCGTCTTACAGCTAGACCACTCATACAAGAGTAGCCCAATAGGCTCAATTTCGATTTTCTTTAAAATTACAATACACGATCACTAAACTTTTCAATTTAAGGTCATCTGCCTTTAAGGTCAATATTGACGCCTTTAAAAGTTATAACTGATCATTTATTATATATTACTTGAAGGTCGAAATTGCTACTTTAAGATTATAATTGATCCCTTTAAAGTTACAATGAACCCCTTTAAAATTTCAAGTTATAATTGATGACTTATAATTTAGCATTATAAGTTTTAAATGATCACTTAGGTTGTAATTGATCATTTTAAAACTTGTTAGTTTTCAACTTAAAGTTGTCCACTCTAAAACTATAGTAGATCACTTTGTATCTAGTTTATCAGTTTTCTTTAAAGTCAAAACTCATCACTTTAAAAGTCATAATTGATCCATTTAAGATTCTGTATCAAAATTGGTCTCTTTAAGGTTAAAATTTTGATCACTGTTGGTCAAAATTTAATCACTCTAAAAGATCATAATTCATTCATTCAAGGTTATATAATTTAAATTGAAATTGATCACTTTAAGGTTATAATTTCACTTATATGTCAAAATTGATCTCAACCGCAGCCACCTAAAACCACCAAAAAAAACCACCAAATTGAAAATAGGTTAGCCCGTACGTATTTGGTCTCACTATGAGACAATCTTTCATGATAGTTTGTGTTCTGTTAATTGTTTAGATTTGAATTTATGGGCCTCAATTGTTTTAAAAGTATACCATTGCTCGAGCTTTACGTTAGTACTACCAATATACTGGTTTTAGCGCTCCAATTTTACATTAGATTTGAACTCTATTGCAGGGTTTGGCTGACGTGCTTGCTAGTTGTGCTACTCTACGTTATAATTGCTGCTTGTTGTGGAGGTCTAACTCTGCCGAATTGTAGATCGTAGTTGCTTTGGTTGTATCAATTCTTCTGAGTTCAGTACTACTTTTCGGCAGAGGTTCTTCGTCAATTTGATTTTTTTCCTTCTTGTCAAAGAGGTCATTCGGTATGACCCTGCATGTCCGTTCTGATTGTCAAGGCTTGTTGCTTCAACGGTTGGGGATAATGTATCAATGTGTCTGAAGTGTTTAATCCTATGTACAACGTGATGACCTTTTATTATGTGAATATGAATTTAATTCTGTGCAGTTGTGTACTTCTGTAAATCCCTTAATAATGTCAAGCGTCATTGGCTTATAACTTATAAGGTTGTCACTTGTCAGTTTTTGGGTTGATGAATGTATACGTTTTAGTGAAAATTTGAAACAAGCAAAAAAGTATAAAAAATCACATAATAGCCATGAAAATATTTTCCAAGATAAGCAGCTTTTTCCTAGATCTGAGGTTTGGTATGTTCGCACTTAGTAACAGCAAACAAATGCTGAGGATTTAAAAAAGGCAAAGGGTTTGTTAGCTGTTACTAACAGCAAAAAGAGTTATAACCTCGTCAAACAAAGCTTTGACCTTGTTTACCCAGGTCTACTTTGTTCGCTTTTAATCAACAACGAACAAGTCTTTGACTTTTTTTTTTTTTTTTTAAATTTTGTTGGTTATTTTTGTTCAAACTAGCTGTTGTAGTATAATATAGCTGTTGAGATATAATCTATAAATACGTCAACCTTGTTTTAATTATATCCTAATTCCATCATACTGCCTTTGAAGTTAAGTTGAGGTATGTTGTTTTAACTTATGTTCACTTTGTTATGTTTAATTCTAATCTTTATATTAGATTATTTATTAATTTTTAGTTATTATTATATAAATTTAGTTATATATGTTAACGCATCATTCAACGGAAGAGTAATGTCATTGTGGTCATAAAGTTGAATACGGTCGTGATTAGATCGATTTTGATCCTTGGCATCAATATTTTGCATGTCCACTATTCCAAGATGAAGGATTTGGATGCACTTACTTTAGGTCGGTTGATCCGGAGGGCACTGAATGGCAAAAAGATATCATCATTAAGCTCGATAAAGAGAATGAGGAGCTTTGAAACAAGATACATAACTTAAGAATGGAAGCAATTGATAATGCGTGTAGGAGTGAAGAAATCGAGAGGATATTTGTAATCATTATTAATGAAACTATGTTAAATTATCGTCATTCTATGTGCAATGAAGTCATCAATATAAGTCATTACAACTTCGAGCATGGATGATTCTTCACCAAAAGTCCGAGTATTCATAAGTCAAAGGATTTGAAACTATAACGAAATAAATAAACATATATATACAACAAAATATATACAATTGTGTAGTATGATATATACGTTCCATAATTACATAAGTTCATCACAATATATAGAAAACTACGTCTCATCACCCTCTTCCACTCTATCTAGCTGTGATGGCCTCTTACACCTTCTATGATAGTAAGAGGCGTTCATGTGTAATTCGGGGAGGGCTGGTGACTGAAACTGCAATGTCCCAGCCTGCGAGGTCCCCGAACCATGTTCGGGGTAGGACAAGTCCACCTGCTCTAAATGAACGTCATGAGGAGGAGACGAGAGTTGGACCTCGCCGGCAGCAGGTGAAGCCTCTTCAGCCACTTCCGGTATGAAGTGCAGAAACTGTGTGCCGACGAGCATGCCCCGCACAATCTCTCGTACAGGCTGCTCATGGCTAGATTGGATCACAGCTGCCACACCTTGTGCCTGCAATCAATTATAAGTTAAATTAATATTATATTATAAAAATTGTAGTTGTAACCAATTAAATGAACTGGTTCATCACTAGCGCGACAGGAGCATATTAAGACGCAGCTACGAATCCTTGTGTTGTCATCCATCGTCAAGTGATGGAGAGAAACCACGACATGTAATCAGTATTGATAAATGCGCCAATAGCATCAATTGGCGCACCTTGAGCTAGGAACTACAACCTATGATGCAAATAAGTGATGTGGCGCCCATTGATCTCGCTCTAGTCCTTGGGAGCCTGACCCTTACGCGACGTGAGGTGCAAGTGTGCAACTCTACCTCAGCGTCGCAAGGTGGTTGGATGCCTTGTACCATCCCGAATCAGCGCATTACGCGCTCAAGTAGATGTACTTCGACAATGTAGAAGAATATCAGTGGCAAAGAAGCCTTCTACTTGTACGAATGGAACCATTCCAAATACATGCAATAGTCACAGGAAATGATGCCATTTCTACATGAATTCGTACAAAATCAACTTCATCATCAAGTACATTCACGAATATACATAATCAATTAACTACATTTACATAACTATTTAACTACATTTAAATAAACTAATTAACCAATTCAAATAGAATAAATATACTCAACATACAAAACAAATTAACTATATATAATCAATATACAAAACAAAATCTATATACATAATTAACTAACTTATATTTTCATAAATGAATCAAAATAATCACCAAGTAATTATGTACATAAAATTCAAATAATTTGTGATTACATAACAAAGTAAAAAATCACCAGTTACTTTTTATATATTATCCCACAACAAATTAAAGTAATTGAACTATAATAAGAAAATGAACAAATAAGTAAAAAATAACTAATACGTTACCTTAATCAGCTTAAATAGAACTAAATTAGTAGTGATTCAAGTAATGCCCTACATTTGAAACAAATATTGAAGCTTACACAAAACCCTAATTTTCGTATAAAATAACAAAAAAACAATGAAACTTATATCTTAGACAACTCCAAGTATATAAGAGCGACGGGCATGCAACCTAAGTTGACTATTTCTTAGTGCGGAAAGGAGATCAAACCTAATGCTTGGATTGTAAGGTGGTGTTGGGTACAGAGATGTTGATAACAAGGTTTCTAGCACGCCGTAATACTAAGAACCTAGTTATGCAAACAAAATTTACAATCACTCTAATACTACAACGAGTGTAATGGTTCGAACCACAAGGACAAGGGATGCTGGACTGAAGACTCGGTGTGGGAGAGTTATATGGAAGGTAGGTTGGTGGGGATCTACAATAATGACAAGAATAAAGAACGAAACTAAGCATTGGAAGAAAAGCGGGGACTAGACTAGGTCCACCCTAAGATGGTCTATTGAAATAGAGATATGCTAGGTCAAGGATGATCGAACGACAATCAATCAAGACACTCAAGATATCGAGAGGAAATTGGTGACCCTATAGGCCACACGAACGACCTATAATCGCCCTATGTCTCACTAGAAGTGGCAGGACAAGATTCGAATCGGATACCTATGAACAACCCTCATCAATCTCAACTCTAATCTTAAACATTGAAGATAAGACCAAACCTAGGGTTTCTATAATCTAAAACCCCCTAGCAAACTACTCTAACATACTACAAACTAAAGCAACAAGCAAGGGAAGCATCAAATCTACTTTAAAAAGCATGAATTAAATGAAGAACAGGAAAGCAATAAAGAAAGCATAAAGGATTTGAAGAACATGAAAGCAATAAAGAAAGCATAAAGGATTTAAAGAACATGAAAGCAATAAATCCACACTAGGAAAGCATTAAAGAAAAGCATAAATGAAAGCAATAAATATATGTAAACTTACATAAATGAAAGGACATGAAAGTAGAAAAAAGCATAAAGGAAGAATCTACACTAGGGCAAGAAGTAAAGAGAAAACATAAATGTAGTTGTTTTAGAGTGAGGCACAAAGGCACCCACACTAGGCATAAGGAATACATTCACAGAAAGGGGTATTTATAACCTAAACAAGTCGTTGGTAGACGGCCGGACCCTAGGTCATTGAATATTTTACTAGGCCCGCTCTACACAATTAATTTAATTCGCCTTAATTAACCCTAATGACTAACATTAGCAGTAAGTAAGGGGTCGGTCCATAGGGAAATGTTTACGTGACAAAAAGAGTCTAATGACAAAAAGGTTTATGATTTTGAATTTTATAACGGAAACGAATTTAAATTTCAAGTTTTAAACAATATGTAAAAAGGACTAGAGTTTAGGGAATTAGCTTCTTAATATGCTAAAGGGATGGGTTGAAAATATGTTTTTAACCGTTTTATGATGAGAAAGATCTTTTTAATTTAGATCCACAACTTCTGGGCATAGGAACTATATAGCTACTAATAAGGTTTAGGAGATTCGGCTTCTAGGCATAAACCTCGACCATACTAATAACTCCCTAATACATGCTCATAACCTTTAATTTATGTTAAACAAGAAAGAATTCTACAAGATAGGCATGGTTCATCATCCTAAGGACGGACTAGGTCTCGAAGGAATCCTAATAAAGTTAGCTTCCGGGCTACTCATTACTAGCATACATTCATACATCCCAAGTGTTCAAGCAATCAAGCAACAAAAATTGTCCATGGAAGTAGATCGAAATGGACTATTGATTCCTTACCATGTGAGACAGCCCCTATTTTAGCGGCTTAATTAATAGTAATTAATTAAGTTGATTGGGGTATTAAATTTTAAGTATGTTATTTTAATTGGACTCAGAATAATATCTTATTATATAAGGATATCAGTCGTATTAGATTTGAGACAAAAGTAAGTTATACGATGGAAATAGAGTTAAAAGTAAATAGACACATATACGTTTGAGGTGTGAAGCCTTTAACAATATGAGATTACTCATCACCCTTACCCATCAATAAAACCCATTTCTGGATGGATTTAATTACAATCATCATCTTCATCTCTATTATCATTACTCATCAATCTCATCACTTTTTCATCTTGAATTTCTGGAAAAACACAAACTGAAGTTCTTAATCTTAATTCATACATACAAACTAATTTATGTCATCATTTTCATCCATTAAAGAAGAAAATCTGAAAATCCCATTTGGTTCTTTCTTCAATTTGAAAATAACAAGTGAATTGAGAGTCTTGTATTCTTTGTTTCATCCATTTCAAAGGCTTTTGTTGGGTTCAATTGAGGTATCAAGTTTATGGTTTCAATTTGGGGTTTTGATTCATATTTAAAGTTTAAGAGCTAAAATTCAGATTCTGTCTTCCGTGTTCATGGCTAATTTCGAGATTGTTCTGCCCATTTTTGGGTTCTGAAGTCTTCACAAGAATTGTAGAGCTCCGAGTCGTGGTCGCGTGGGCACTTTAATCGCCTCTATACGAGTTCGTATGAGAGAGTTATGACCAAAATACTAACAGGTGTCCTGATATGGTACTAATACGGGATTCTTAATGTGGGATTAGATGCTATGAAACAAATTGGGTATCCAATTAATTTAGTGTTTCAGGTTATTTATTGGGTATTTGAGATCAATTTATGGTTATTATTCTTTCTTTATTGATTGATATTGTTGACTTATGGTTCTTATTTGATTAATAAGGGTATTGGTTTAAGTATAAATTTGAAAACGTAAATATCAATTGGGTATTAGATTAGACGATATTATTTGGTTATGATACAATTTGGGTATTTGAGATTTATGATTGGTGTAAGTTTGGTTAAACACCATTGACTGTAACTAAAGCTTTTACATGTTGATGGTTGATGATGAATTGATTGGTATTTTGATGATTGATTGATCTTCATGGCGTAGGAAGGTAATCCTACAAACACTATTATTTTTTAATGTGAATTTAAATATTTCAAAGTTCAAGTTATGTTTTATAAGGTGTGATATTACTGCTATTTAATTTGAGCAAAATCGTATAGATTTTGGTGTTTGAAACTTTGGAATTTGACTATGTTTGACCTTGCTTTAAATCTTTGATCAAAATTATGTTTTGTATGTTCATAGCTTTATTAATATGAGCTTTAAAATATTGTACTATGAAAATGAGTTATGATTATTGATTTTAAAGAAAATCAAGTGATTTATTGATTCGTTTTATATTGAAATGTTCGACATTGAAACATGTTCGTTTTTGGGAATTGGCAACGATATTTATATCCGGACATGAAATCCTATAACTTGATAATAGGTAATGGATATTCGGATCGGTCTCGAGCCCCCGGTCCCGTTTCGTTCTTGCAAGAACCGTATTTCGGTGATGACGATCACCCGTATTCTCAGGAATTAAGATCAAGCCTACTTCTTGACGGTCCATATATTTCCACGTTTTAAAGTGTTGTTATATTATAGTTTTAATATGAATTTTGAATAAATACGTTTGGTATATAAAGTTTTGTTTGTTTCGCAAATGAGTTCATATGTTTCATTTGTCGTATTTTGAGTTTGCTATTTACTTGTAAAGTAGTAGCCGTATTTTGACTTTCGCTATTAACTTGTAAAGTTATAGCTGTGTTTTGATTCGCTATGAACTAAAGGTTCTTAGCCGTATTTATGTCGATACCAAACGGTCTTTTAAAAGAGTTTGGATTTTGATAAATTATTGTTTTATAAGAAAATACCAAATGATTGAATTAGAGACGTTGTAAATGACTAATATGTAAAAGTAATAGTTTGTTGGATTACTTAACAATTCAATTGTTGACAGTCTTTGATGGGGCCTATCCCTTACGGGGGGTAGATCCATTTTCAGGTTAGCTCTGCTGTGGAGATGATGCCTGCTTGTATTTTTGTGTTAAGTGCGAGGCGAGGACTTCTTTTTGAAAATCATAATGTAAATTAGATATTTGTAAATTGAATTGTAATTATTTTATAATGTTTTGTAACTAGTATTCACTTATTCAATGTAAAAAGTTTTAAATACTCTGATATTAGTTTGTTGTGGCTATCGAGCCACAGGTCGAATTCAGCCCAGACTTTTATAAGTCTTCCGCTGTGCTTTGTAGACAGTATTATAATATTGTTTACGCCGGTTTGGGCTGTTTCACCATGGAACTCACATATTCTTTCATGTACATATTTTTGATCAACCCATTACCCCATAAGTACATTAATTAGCTAACTACAACCCCAAACTCTAGATGGAGAACTACTCACTCATGTTGAAAACTAAAATAAACACACAAAACATCATGCCATTCATAATAAAACAACAACAAAGAAGAAAATTAAGTTAAAGAATACTTACTTCCCCTCAACTAAGGAGGGGGATGGAAATCACAACAATGAACAAGTGCTTCAAGTAATCAACCCACAAAAATACTTCAAACCAAATACTAAATTAAACCCACAATTTCTGGAAAATGCCTTGCTTAATACTAAAGAAAGATTAATACAAACTACAAGTGTTTAATGGTAAAGTTACAAACCAAATGCTTGAGTTCTAAGGATAAAAGAGCTAAAGCGAATGTTTGAGTGAGGCACAACTACAAATTTCTGGAATTATGAAGTACTTAAAGCATACAAATACATAAACTATCTTAGAATGAAGAGAGAAAGGAGTAAGGTTCAGGTTATGGGCTGAAGTGAGTGTATCTTTTCTTAAGAATATGGTGTTTTATATAGCTAAAACAAGGGGCTCCCCACTTGCCTTCATCATCATTGCCAAGGAAGACCAACAAGCAACCCTCTTCATCATGAGAAGCAGATGCACAGGAGAGGGAAGACTGAAGCACGCAAGGGGAAGGAGTCGTGGAATCATGAGGCAAAAGTAGACGGACAAAAATTGGAACTGTGCTGTCAGACACAAACCAGTCGACTCGACTCCTCCCAGTCAACCGGTCGACTGGTTCATTGCTGGGCATTTTTTTCTCTTCCAAATTATTCTAAGTGTTGGACTTAGGATTTTTGCACATCTACGGGGTCGACCTCCAGTCGACCATGCTCGACAACTCCTTAAATTTTCACCAAGATTTTTCGTTTTTAATCCGAAGGTTTGGGTTTTGATTCCCGAGGTCCATTAGGTGCCCGATCACCTCAATACCTCCTCAAAAGTGGCTAAAAACTCCTGAAATCAATCAAAGCACTACACTACAAGTGTAAATCAATGATTTTGATCATGAAAGGCCTAAGTTAAGTAAGATATGCACAAAAATGAATTAAAATCAATTAACATCGGTGCATAATACGCGTGATTAGCGCGTGTATTAATCGTGCCCTAAATGACCCACAAGATTTGGCTTGCGAAGAACTAAACACACACAGATTGTCAACAACATTCGCCCGAACAAAGGTGCCCATTCACCCGAATAGAGTTGCCCATTCCCCCGAATGGACTTCATTCGGGATTTCCAAATGTTTTGAGCTCAAATCTGATGTTTTCCTTCCCTATTCGCCCGAATAGGAACTTTCATTGCTTGAATAACACCTCATCTGCCCAAATGGAGGTGCATTCGGGGTTTCCAGGAGTTTTCAACATGTTTCCTTGAGTTCCTTAGCCCATTAGCCTAAATGGACCTTTCATTCACCCGAGCCAGCACCCATTCGCACGAATGGGATGTCGAATGGCCTTGAATCTTCCTCGAAACATATCCTTAATGTATCGGAAAGTCTAAGAACTATGCGAGGCCCTTGGGGATGACATAGAATGCTCGAAAATGCTTTGATACTTGTGTCTCATCTTCGATTGATGCGTCTAAGTCTTGTACGTAATGAAATTAAGAACAAGGTGAAATCATGCGTAAAGTGTGTAAAAACCATTCTAAAAGCGAGACTCGACACTAAAATAAGGAGATAAATGTTTTATAAAACGAGCACATCAGATGCCCACCCAACATAGGCTTTTAAAACTAGTTTTTAAAATGAGAAAGAAAATTGTAGAGAAGAAGATCGAGTTCAGGGGAAAGATCATGTGAGGGAGACTCGAAGGGGATCTTTCTGCTGCGTAGTACGAACTTTCGTATTCGAAATTCGAACGAGTTGTTCAGTATAAGATAAGCTTGTATCTAACTCCAAAGGTTCGGGGTCTAAGACATGGGAGGTCGCTGCAAAATATCTTTAATTGAGATACGTAAAACACATCATGAACTTTTTCCAAGGAATTAGGAAGAGCTAACCTAAGGCTCAACTTCCCACGAGAACCAAAACGAACAACTCCACGCATCGGCGATACTCATGGCAACACTGGATCCCCCACGTTAAACACTTTTAAACGACGCTTCAAATCTGCAAAAGACTTTTGATGGTCCTGCGCTGCTTTAATTCTATCCCTTATTTCACTTGCTGTGATACCCATACAAAGCCTTAAATGGAGCTGTGATACCCTAAATTTAGCTTGAAAAGGGATTGATAGAATACTCATATCAACAAGGTGCATCTTCTTTTCATGGGAGCCTATTTGCTAAGAACTCCACAGTTAAGCGTGCTTGGTGGGGAGCAATCTTAGGATGAGTGACATCTTGGGAAGTTTTCCTAGGTGCACACGAGTGAGGCCAAAGTGTGCTGGAAAGACTTGTGTTGGTTTGTGGGGTCAGTCTACAGTCTCTATGAGTAGTCACCGGTGGTCCGTTGGTCCAGGGTGTTACAAATGGTATCGGTGCAACCATGCGATCGTGGCTGATTGTGTGTTTAGTGAACATAGCGGGGGAAAAGATCTTAAAAATGCAGTCCAACGAGGACATTGTATTCCTAAGTGGGGGTGAGTGTGATACCCTAGATTTAGCTTGAAAAGGGATTGATAGACTACTCATATCAACAAGGTGCATCCTCTTTTCATGGGAGCCTATTTGCTAAGAACTCCACAGTTAAGCGAGCTTGGTGGGGAGCAATCTTAGGATAGGTGACCTCATGGGAAACATACTCCGCAATATCCTTCTTCATCCCCGACCACCAAATCATTAGTTTAAGATCTTGATACATCTTATCACCTCTCGGATGAACATAAAACTTTGAATCATGAGCCACATCTAAGATACGCTCTTTCAAGGTCGGTTCACCATCAACAAACACTATCGGCCCTTAAACCTCAAGCCCCCATCCTCATGAACAAAGAATCCCTCCGCTTTTCCCTCACAAGGTTGCTCTTTTAACTTTATATGTTTTGGGTCCTTATCCTGCGAACTCAAAATTTCTTCGAACATTGAAGGTTGTATAGCCAAGGCACCCTGGCACTGTTGTAGTTCCCCTTCCGAATGACCTTTAGGCCCAACCTAGCAAAATCTTGATTGAATTACTTAACCCCACCCAAAGCCGTCAACGTATGACTAGACTTCCTACTCAAAGCATCAACAACCGTGTTCGCTCGTCCCTCACGATACACAAACTCTAGATCGCAATCAGTCATCAACCCTACCATTGACGCTGATGCATGTTCAAGTGACTCTGGGTGTAAAGATCTTCATACTCTGATGATCGGTGTAGATTCTACACTTGACTCCATATAGATAATGCCGTCATATCTTAAGAACGAAAACTATAGCACGCAGCTAACCATAAGTCGTGAGTAGGATAGTTAACCTCATGTATCTTAAAATAGCTACACAATGTTAACTTCTGGACATAATATACCAAGGGCTATGAAAACAAAAATAGCTACACAAAGTTTCAATACCCACAAAAACTCTGCTTGGATTGCCTTAGAATTTGGGCATTCCTCTAAAGGCTCCCCACATAACTTTGTATTACCCACAAAAGCATTGCTATCTTAATACTTTTGCCTCACGGTATCAAAACCATGGAACAAAAACTCGGTCGTTCCATTATATGTTGTTATATAACGACGCAAAAAAGTTATAGCAAAAACGCCGTTAAATCCGTTATGTAAAGGATAACGGCCGAGTTTAACACCGTTACACCTTTATTTTGCCCACAGTTTTGAATTTATGATTGTTCAATTAAAAAAATAAGGAAAATTTGTTTAAAATAATCTCAACTATCATCCGTTGGATAAAAACAATCCCAACTATCAATTATTTTTTAATAATCCCAACTATTCTCATAATTTGTTGAAAACATACCCACCTCCCTTTTATGTTAAAGCTAAGAAGCATTGAAATGGGATATGATAATTACTAGTACAATTACTTTTTGCATTTCAATATTCCATTTCAGTTTTGTCTGATAATTACTAGAATGCTTGAACAATAGTACACTCATGAGTACTCCCTCCGTCCCATTGAATTTGCATCATTTTCCATTTTAGTCCGTCCCACTTAATTTGCATCATTTCTATCTTTGGACAATGGCCCACCACTTTCTTTAAATCTCATCCACATATTTTAAAACTCTTTTAATTTCATCCACATAATTTTTTTTCTCTCCTTATTTATTACCACTTTCTTAAACAACCTATTTCCTCTTTGATGCAAATCAAAGAGGACAGAGTAGTACTCAACAACAGGGCGGCTAATAGAAAATGTACAAATTTTAATTATTTATTACAGTTTCTTATATAAACAGTACACGTTACCTACACTACAAGCTACACATATTAGGGCCTAATTTTTTAAAATTTTGTATACAGCCGTGTTCTCAGTTCTGTGACTAAGTTTATTTGTTAAAGCAACGGTCACAATTTAGTCTGTGCTTGCGTGTAGTACTTGTACTAGATTGCTAGCTACTTTCACATTATTTACCAACTTTGGCACATTTGCTGGCAAAGGTTCGAACTTTCGATATTCCAGGAAAGGTTCAAACTTTACCTCCCATCTTCAATTAAATGTTTCCATGACTTGTAACCGGTTGAACCCGTAAACTTCATATTCTTCACCTTCATCTTCAACTCAAAATCATCTTCATCATCTTCAACTCAAAATCATATCCAAAATCAACCCAAAAAAAAATCAATATCATACCCAAAATTAACCCAAAAAACTCATAATCAATCTAAAATCAACCCAAAAAACCCATAATCAACCCAAAAAATGATTAAATCTGGACATGGAGTTAATCTAAGTGAACTTCATCTTCTTCACCTTCATCTTCAACTCAAAATCATCTTCATCTTCATCATCATCATCATCATCATCATCATCATCATCTTCAACTCAAAATCATACCCAAAATAACTCAAATTAACCCATAGTCAACCCAAAATCAACCCATAATCAACCCAAAAAACCCATAATTAATCCAAAATCAACCCAAAAAAACCCATAATCAACCCAAAAAAACCCAAAATTAACCCAAAAAACCTAGAAATTAGTACAAATTCAGAGATCTAAAATGGGTTAATTTTTAGGTAATTGAATTGAATTTGTTAGGTTAGGGTGATTGAAATTGGTGTAATTGAAAGCTATTGTTTGAACTGGGGTTTCTTACCACCACAAAAACCCAAAATCAACTAAATGAACACATACCCACCAAAAATTCATTCACAATAACATCCCCACCAAGAAAAATCCCTAATCAAATCAGCCACAAAATCAAAAAGAAAAAAGAATTTTTTAAAAAGTACCCCTTAGTCCGTACAAGTTAATACCAAAAGCAAGTATTAAGATTAAGAAAAAATCAAGAAAGAATAGACAAGAATTTTAATCCTCCTTTAAATCATGTAAAAATCGAAAAAAGGTTAAAACATTGATTCATAAGTTGCAGACCTTCATGGGGGATGATTGTAGAGGACAAGGAAATTCCAGAAGTTGCAGAAACAACGGACATTTTCACGTTGCTATTTTCAAACCATTGATGAACTAAGATGGATGTTCTTCAAACCTTCAAACCATTGATGAAGAGTAAGGAAGAAGATGAAGGTAACCTGGTATAATAGGTTACCTTACTCATAGAAAACCGGGTGAACCTTTAATTGAAGATGGGAGGTAAAGTTCGAACCTTTCCTGGAATATTGAAAGTTCGAACCTTTGTCAGCAAATGTGCCAAAGTTGGCACCTTTTAAATCAAATTTTCCTTTTTATTATACTACTTTCCCTCCACTAATTTTAAAAAATGTTGTAGAAATATTAAATACATGCTTTAATTTTAATTGTCTTAATTAACAAAATAGATATTAAAATTAATGAATTACTTATATATTAATAAAATTTTACTTATACATAATTTGAGATATTACTGGTTAAAATAATTAGAAATATTATTAATAGAAATAAAACAAATAATTAGAAAAAATTATTAGTCATTTGTTAATTTAAATTATTAACGGATATTGATTTGTGTTTCAGTTTACAAATATTTAACTATTAAACATGCCACGATCAAAGGCAGAGGATAAGGATATTGGATGAAGCTTTTGTACCAAAGTCATGGATGATGAAAAAAATTTAACATGTAACTTTTGTGATAAAGTTAATAGGGGTTGAATTACACATCTCAAGGAACACTTGGCTCATAAAAGGACAAATGTTGCTCCTTGTACTAATGTTTCAGCACCAGTTCAAAGGGACATGGCTAGTGTGTTAAAAGAATATAAAGATAAGAAAAGGATAAAATCATCTGAACAAGCGAACTAAAAATGAATTAACTAGGGCTAATAATCGTGGTTTTGAAGATGATGATGATATTCAACTGGAAATTGCAAGGCAACAAAGCCAAATGCAACAACAATTTGACTATGATCGAAATTTGATGCGTGGAAGAAGTAGTTTCCATGAAGGTGGAGGTAGTCGAGCACCTCAATTTATTAGGTCTTCTACAGTTAAGGAAGTCTAAAAAATCGCACTTTTGAACCAGCATCTACACCAGCCTCTCGATTAAGGGATGTTGAAGTTGACCTAGAAAAATATTCAAAAGCCAAAAAGAAACAAAAATTAATACGCCATGGCTTAAAAAAAAAAGCAAAAAGCTTTTGGGAGCATTTGGAAATTGGTTCATTGACACAAACCAACCATTTTCGTGTGTCAATGCAGTATATATGAACCCATTAATGAATGCTATTTGTAAAGCTCCTCCCCAATGTAAGGCTCCAACTGTATGAGCTAGTAGAGTTTTATCTCCCTCAAGAATGTAGATTAATGAAGGAATATATTGCCTCATTTACTAATATATGGGAGGAGTGAGAGGTTTCAATAATGTGTGATGGTTGGATTGGTCCAACTAAAATGCACATTGCTAATTTTCTTGTTTATTTAAATCGAGGCACAATGTTTCATAAGTTCGTTGATGCAATTGTTGTGAGATCAAGGACTAGAGAATACTATTTTTCATTGATGAAAAAGTTTATTGAAGAAGTTGCACCAAGCAGAGTGGTTCAAATTATAACTGATAATGAGGCTTTAATGAAGCTTGGCTGCAAGAAAGTAATGGAGACCTTTTCAAATATATATTGGACGACCTGTAGTGCACATTACATTGATTTGATGTTGGAGGAAATTGTAAAAAAAGACAAGTATTAAGGAGGTTTTGATACAAGTAAGGATGATATCATCTTGGATTGATAACTCTACCTTGGTTGTGAACTATATGAAGAAGTTTACAAATAATCGAGAGATTTTACGTCCTGGTATCACTCGATTTGCCACACATTTTGTGTCTTTAGAAAGCATTGTTAAGTACAAAATGCCTTTAAGAAATATGTTTTAGTCTTCTGATTGGTTGACCTCTACATCGGGTCAAATGAATGATGAAATGCAATGTGAGTTCGTGAACTTATATTTGGAAACTGGGAAAATGCAGCAAAATTTTGGCAAAGAGCAAATGAAATTTTGCAAATAACCTTTGCTTCAAGTTTTGATATTGGTTGATGGGGATGAAAATCCAAGTCCAGTTACAACAAAACACTCAAAATACCCTTTACAAGGCCATATTTTAACAAGGATAAAACTAAAAAGTTGCATAAGAAAAATATTACAAGTGAATTGACAAATGTAAGGGCAAAACATTTTTCTTATTTTTTCTCTCGTATGAACTCCCTTGGACACACACATAACCGATTGAAAAAGCCACTCATTTTATATAGGAGCAACTGTGGTAATGCAAACCCTAACTCACCACTCTCGCCTTGATTCTAAGATCTACAAGAGTGGATCACATGCTAGAGTGTTAAGAAAAAACACACGGTTATATTTTTCTAAAAGTAGACAATTAGGTTTCTTTTAATTAAAGCCCTAATCAACCTCCTATTTTTGTGGGGAGAAATAAGGGATCTTATTCTGAACACTTGGAATATTCTCACGGTTATTTTAGGTGATTACTTCGCCAATCAACTCTAAATAAATATGCAACCTACTTAATTTCTAAACATTACATCAGCTAAAAATAGAAAATAATTCCTACGTTAATTTTTTAGTTGGCATCTTCTCATGACTTAAGTCTTGGGAACACTGCATTATCTCCATAAGTAATTTTCATCAGATCATCAAACTTGCGAATAGTAGACCCCCTGTCTACATTTGACATCCTAAGTGATCTTCTATATCTGACTCTCTTAATTAGCTTTGACACGTACAATTTCCATTGACCAAGTCTTAGGTTCCATAAACGACTTTTCATAAAATCGGATATAGACCTACAAACTATCTCTAAACACAATTTGTTTATTTAAAAGTGAAGTCATCATCAAGACCTAAGAGCGCCAACAAATTCTCCCTTTTTGATGATGACAAACTTATAAACAAACTTAATAAAAACAGAGCAAAACGAAAGTCATAGAGCATGCCAGAGAATAAAGCTACTCTACATAACTTAGCAAATAAACTTGTTACAATATAATTTACCAAGCATCCAAAATAAAATAGTTTACTCTAAAATAATTATTAAAACTGTTGGGGATCATAAATCCCAATTACGTAAAAAGTCCAGAATACCCTTGGTCAACAAGTCAAAGGTCAAGGTATGACAAACAAAGTCAGTATCATTAAGTCTGATTATGCATGAAGACCGTAACTGAAGTAGCAGTTAACCGGTCAAGGACGTTTCCACACATAACTTCCCTGTGTCCCGGATAACCGCCCTCCACTATGTCCCTTACACTTCTGAAAACCGCAGCGGTTATCAGCACAGAAATAACCGTTGGTACAGAAGTAACTTCCACGAACGTTCCCCTTTAAAAGGAAGAATCGTCTCCAATGATCAGGTTACGCAATCTTACTCTAAACACTTATTACATTCACCTTTTCCTGAATCTGACTTAAGCATCGGAGAGCCCTTCCGGGACATAGGCCCCCGGGTTAGCTTTCCTTGTGGTTGCAGGAACACCGCACGCGGAGGTCAGATCTTCCCACTTCCTTACAACTGAAGGTACTTCCCCTAAACTTCCCCTTTTACAAATTCGACCGTTTCTAAACCGAAACAAAAACCATAATATCAGAGCTTAAGTTATATTACTTATGTTTTTCAATAATTTCCAAAAATAACTAACATAAACTACTAAGAATATAAAATTTAAGTCGTAGTGTGCTAAACTAGGCTAAACTGGGAACAATAGGAGCAATCAAAACCAAAACAGTAACTATCAAAAACTTAGCATAACATACATAAACTAAAGCGTGATATTTTCAGAGGTAACAAACGAATCTACATACATACTTCGAGCATATATCAAAAAATATATTATACACTAGTGGAAAAAAAGCTATTGGCTGCTAAACATTAGCTGCGGTTCCTAATAAACGCAGCAGATAATAAAAGAAAAATAAGGCGAAAAAATATAGCACATAGGCTGCGGTCATTGACAAAACCGTAGCCAATAACCAAAAAAAAATTTAAGCCTTAAAGGCTGCGGTTAAGTAGTGGACCGCAACAAATAGCTCTTAAAACCGAACTATTTATAAAAAATCCTATCTTTATCTCCTCATACTTAACACTTTCTCTCAAAAGGCTGCCGTGTTCTTCATAAAACCCTTTCTCTCAAACTTCTTCATAAAACCCTTCAATTTCACATAATCGAAACCAACAAAGACGAACCTTACTCTCTCTCCGCCATAACCATGCGAATCCACCACCACCTCCGTCGTCTCCTCCTCCTCCGCCACACTTTCTCTACACTTCCTCCACCATCACTCACAGGTATCTTCCAAATATCCTGTATTTCAGCTTAATGATGAGGTACAATCGTTTTTTGTTGATTTTTTTGGTCGTAGGAAGGATTTTAAGATCATTCATGATGTTCTTGTTGCTGGGAAGATTAATCAAGAACCCTAGATTAGTGGCTATCTAAAGACTGCACAACTTTTCGAAAAGAGGAGAAGGAAGAAGAAGATTAATCAAGAACCCTCTAGATGCCAAATTTGTAAATCGTGGGTTTTTGTGATACTGTAATTTTTTTTCATTTTGTTTAATGTTCATTTCGATCCAAGAAAAAGTTAATCAAGGTTCCAATTTCTCAGATTCAGTATTTGTTCTTAATCTTAATGTTGATAGATGTTGTAAAATATCAATTAATTAGGTTTTTTTCCCCTAATTTTTCTTCACCTTTTGTTTTGATTTTTCTTGTCTGAGTTCAGATCTAGTATTTTGTTCTTGGAATTTATCATTTTGTTTGATGTAAAAAACTCATCTTTTTTATTCTGTAACTTTTAAGAAGATTGATTCACCTTCTATAAAGAAGAAGACGAAATGAAAAAAAATAATAAAAAATGGAAGTAAAGGCTGCGGTTGTTAATGACCGTAGCAAATAAGTGATTTTTGGTTTTTAAAATCGGACTATATGCTGCGGTTTTTAGAACCGCAGCAAATAAGTTTTTTACATCTGCTGCTATTACTAATGCTGCGGTTCAAAACCGAAGCCTATATTGGCCTAAAAACCGCAGCCTTTAACGTTTTTTCCACTAGTGATCATAGCGTCTCCAAAAAATCTTTGAAAAATATTATATCAGAGCTTAAAAACACTTTAACTTATCAATTATCAGAGCATGCAAAAAAAATTTAAATTTTCCGAGTATGCCAAATAAAACTTTATTGGAACATATCAAACATTCAAAAACCACTTTTTCCTTTCCTAGAGAATTAGATACTATGGATATTCACAAGTATACCTCTTAAGTTTATGCAATTCTTCCCCCTTTTGACATCATTCAAAAAGGAGCAGGACAATCAAACCACATCGCTAACAAACTATATATCAGCCAAAGAAGGAAAACCAGAAACAGTGTATGAAAGCAAATACGATGAAACACAGTCAAGATATGCAACGATTAAAATATCATAAATCATTGCAAAATAAGAAAAGATACTAGCATTGTTCAACAAAAGAAAATATTACAATACATCAATTGTACCTCAACTAGTACATCAAAAGACATAATAAAATTATGTTTGATAGACAGACAGGCAGATGATATGGCCAACAAAATATAATGGAGTAGGAAGAGGGATCAGTAATCGAAGACGGGACTGCATCTGAGTAAGCTGATCAGTAATCGAAGCAAGTGTGAAGACTTTCGTCTTGAAAAGCAAAGAACTAAGACTAGAAATCGTTGAGCTTGGAGAGAATAGCATCTAATAATGAAGCTGTTGAAACAGAAGAGGGGTTAGCAGAATTATCAAAACCTAAGTCAGGTGAAGTGTATGGTGGCGAAAATGTGGTAAATGGTGGTGGAGTAGAGGGTATAAGTGATGGTAATGGTGATGGAATTTGATGAGATGGTGGTGTGGCCGGCTTTGGTGAGGGAGGTGCATTAGTGGTAGGCTCATGGGTGTTGTGAGAGGTAGTTTCATCATCCAAAACAACGGGACGCTTTGAAGCAAGCCTACTACTTTTTCTCGGTGTTAGAACTGGCTTCTTCTTAACAGGCATCTGTACCTCTTCATCATTGGAACTCTCACCAGAATCATTCTCCTCCTGTTTCTCACCTTCTTCCTCCTTTGAGGTTTCCCCCTCACTCACTACTTTCCCATGTTCCCCTTGTTCCTGGGCTTCCACTCATGCTCCTTGGGAACAACCTTCTGCCTTATTAGTTGTGGCAGAGGGAACATTCTCCTGATCCTCTTTTTCCTCTCCTTCTTCTTTTTCTTTTTCCTTTTCTTCTTCTTTTTCTTCCTTCTCCTTTTCATCATGAGAACTAACATCCTCAACCTCCTCAATGGCATCCTCTAGTATCCCTTATCATTTAATTTAGGTGCAAATTGTTGAGACATTTTGCACCAATTTTCTTATTGGGACTCATAGGGAACTGCAGGCCATCTGGAGTAGAGGTACACCAAAAACCTGAAAATCCAAGTCATAGCCTTCCATAGCCTACCATGCAATGCTTCTCAATACAATCAGATAAGTGAGATATCATCACGGACAAAAAGTTGATTTATATATGGTTAGCCAAACAATAAATTAAGGTCGCATCACGATGATTTACTTCACTACGCTTGGAATTGCATGGCAAAATAAATCTATGGGCAATGTTGTAGCGTAATTTGTTTAATGGCGATACGGTGTTGTGGCTAATTCTTCCTCTCTTCTCATTTATCCTAAAAACTTTAACACATTCTTTTCATTTATACCCGAAAAAAATTTTAGAACCAACATAGTAAGTGTCGAACCCAACAGCAGGAACACTAAACCATTCTCTCAGCATCAAACTATTAAACACTGTTTTTATTTCCTTCACAACTCTAGAACATACTCCATTCTCAATCGAAAAATTTGTAATAAACTCACGCATCAAATTGGGATGGATCGGGTTACAAGAAAAATCAGACATCAATGTTTCCCAACCTTGATTTTGTAAAATGGCGTGTAATGGGTAGAATCATACCAGTATTTATCAAGTCCAAATCCTAATGACATCTCTTTAGAAATTTCTTCAGCACTATTCGGATCAGCTTGCTTGGTCCTTTTTGTTATTCTAGATAATGAACCATCTTAAGGATTAGTGTTGTGACGTTTGGTGCCTGCATGCATTGTAGATGCACTCGGTGTGTCGGATTTCTTTGGTTCTGTGGACGAAGATGGTGGGGCGCCGATTAATGGAGAAAGATGAACAACTTTGAGAGGTGTAGGTTGTGAGGGTTTAGGCGTTTTCTTTTTCGCTTGTTTTCTTGAGGTTGATGATTTTGGGGTTTCATGGTGGGTTAAGAAAGTGGAGAAGAAGAAGTACGAAGGAGTGAGTGATGTTGACAATTTTAGGGGTAAATGTTATGAGTAGGGTAAGTTGATGTGAGTGAGTGTTAGGGTGTGTGATTGAGTGATGTAACGTGAGAGTAGGTTACTTATAAATGGGTGAAGGGACGGTTACTTCAAGGGTTACAACTCTCCATTTATTTAACGTTACGTGTAAACTAAGACAGTAATGAAGAGTTAGTGGGTATATTCGTTGAATAGGCGGTTAATAACGATTTTTTTAAAACAATACGATGATTCGACTCCCACTATCTAAATAATTTAAGTTGACCGTCCATCAAAAATAAAAAATGCTGGAATTTATGAAAAATATAAATATAGAAAATATAAAATTAAGAAATAAAAATTAAAATGTCCTTGTTTTTTTTTATTTTAATATGAGGACAACAACATATAAAACAAACTCATGATGCATTGGTTTAATCAATTTAAACATGCAATAATTAGAGCATCTATAGCATATACTTTAAATAACTGCATACCTGAACCTTACAATAATTGATTTCTCAATCAAGGTTTTTGTAGATGAATAACCCTTTCAATCTTCTCTTGCTGCGAGGGGGAATCTTGCCATAAGTGGACTTGATCATTCCAAGTTCCAATTTCATCTTTTAATATTGTTCTCTTGGAAGTGGTTTTGTCATAAAATATGCAGCTTGCTCATTTGTATTGATATGCTTAACTATTATATTTCTATTTTCAACATTATCCTTGAGAAAATGATGTCGTATATGTATATGCTTAACCATAGAATGATGCACGGGATCTTTTGATATGCATATGGCACTAGTATTATCACAATAGATAGGAACACATTCAAACTTAATACCAAAATCTCTTAGTTGTTGTTTAATAAAAAGGATTTGGGAACAACAAGTTGATGTTGCCACATATTCTGCTTCAGCGGTGGATAGTGCAACGATGTTTTTTTTCTTGGAACACCAAGATACTAAACATGAGCCAAGAAATTGTACCATACATGAGGTGCTTTTCTGTTAACAAGATCTCCTACATAATCTGCATCACTATAACCTTTCACATCATATACATCACTTTTAGGATAAAATAGGGACAAGCCATCTGTTCCCTTTAAATATCTCAGAATTCTTTTCACTGTTGTGTGATGTGGTCCTTGGGATTTGATTGAAATCTTGCACATAAACCAACTCTAAACGAAAAAATGGTCTACTAGCAATTAAGTATAATAAAGATCCTATCATGCCTCTATACATTGTTTGATCGACATTAATACATTTTGAATCTTCATCTAATCTTACATTAGTAGTCAACTAGTCATAGGTGTGTGGTTCGTTTTAGCATTGTCTAAACCATATTTCGTAAGAAGTTCTTTAATATATTTTTGTTGATGGATAAAAATACCATTAGTCGTTTGTTTAATTTGCAAACCAAGGAAGAAATTTTATTTTCCCATCATACTCATTTTAAATTCAGCACTCATAAGGTTAGCAAATTCTTTACATAGCAATTCATTGGTGGCACCTAAAATAATATCATCAACATAAATTTGCACAACTAAGATATCAAAAACTCTATTTTTAAAGAACAAGGTTTTATTAATTTTACCTCTAATAAAATCATTTCATTTTCAATCAAAAACTTAGACAATCTTTCATACCATTGCCTAGGAGCTTGTTTTAGCCCATAAAGAGTCTTATCAAGCTTATAGACATGATCTGAAAAAGAGGGATTTTTGAAGTCAGGTGGCTGTTCCACAAAGACTTCTTCGAGAAAACTATTCAAGAAAGCACATTTCACATGCATTTGATATAACTTAAAAATAAAAGTCGTAAAAGAAATTAGAATTCTGATAGCCTCTATCCTCGCTATGGAAGCAAATGTCTCCGTATAATCAATCTCTTCCTGCTAATTGTACCCTTTAACCACGAGCCTTCCTTTGTTTCTCACTACGATTCCATGCTCGTCCAATTTGTTTCTAAAAACCAACATTAGTCTAATTACCTTCTTGTGCTTGGGTTTCGGTTGTAAGTGCCCACACTTATTTCTTT